>JARQSV010000350.1:2850779-2900375 GCA_030142285.1 Calameuta idolon | reverse complement strand
TCTCCCTCTCTCTCTCCCTCGCCCCCCCCCCCCCCCCCTCTCTGACAACCCACCGAGCTAACCACCGCTCGACTTTCTTGCTCCGGCTGTTCTTCTTCTTCTTTTTCTTCTTCTTCTTCCTCCTCCTCTTCATCATTCTCCTTCTCCTCTTCTTCTTCTACCCTCACTTCTTCTGCGCTTGTCCGAGCTATCCCTTTTGGACGTATTCCTCGTACTCGCATTTCCTCGCACTCCGATGTCTCACTTCTCTCTCTCTCGTACATCAGTGAGAGCAAGCGAGCAGTTTCGCACTTCGGAACGACCTTACACGTACGAAGTACCCGAAGTGCGTATTGCGCGTAAGACGGTATGCGGGACTCTGCAAGTCCTACGTTGCTAGAGTAGGACGTCGGTAACAATGAGAGACGTGAGAAAGGCGATTTTCTTGCCATTACCAGGTGGGAGGGTGGGGGTGGGGGGGAGCAATTAAATTAAATAATTTCGTCGTATAATTGATTAGATATGCACGACGTTTAAAGTCAAGGTTAAAATCGCTATATGCGTAAACAGTTGGACTCTAGTACAGTAAATAGGTAATAGTGTGGTAGGACTGACTTTTAATTGAAAATAAAAGGATTACGTATACGTATATTGTATACAAAGCCCTCGCCCGCCCTCCTCACAGTCTTTGATTCATTTGCTCTGCGCTTAAACGGAAATTCTTCTTAGTGTCTCTTGCCGATTTAAATCCTCAACAGCCTCCCACTACGAGAAAAGGTAGACCAGGCCGCCACGCAACACGCGCCGGTACCACGATTCGCTCTGTTCTCAATTCTACCTGTAAATTCGACCTTACTCTCATCTCCATTTTTCACATTCGGGACAATCGATCCTTCGATCATTGTTCACCACTGCGTGAATCTCTTTCTGTATGCCTACGATTCTTTAACTTTGAATTATCATTGTTATGCTTATACACCTGGTGTCCCGGCAATCGGTATGTATAGCTTTTTTCTTTTTTTTTTTATAACGAAGACCGATTCTTCTTACCGTGGGTATTGTTCGTACGTATGTATGGGTATTATTATTCTTTCCATTTTTGCTTTGGATATATTTACGTGCTTGATCGCAGTCGAGAAGTGTGATTCTTGTTGTCTCTTTTTTTTTGGTACCGAACAACTTAATTTCTTTTGGAGTATTCAGTATCCGCTATTTATAATATATCTACTTTTCGTACTTTGGTATCTACCTTGTTAGATATCAGTCATTGTGTCTTTAGACGTACTGTATAGATATATTCATATTTCATAAGCGTAATTGTGATTGTTAACACAATACTGAAATTAATGAATAATAATGTTTGATAGTATTTTTCAGCATTTTTAGGAACACCTGTTGCCAGCCCCTTAAGTTGACTTAGGATTAGTACCGGCTGCTGGACCGCTGATATTTCTATCCCCGAGGATTCAAAACAATAATAGACCTAACGAGTATTTTTGACTTTACTTAATTAGCAATACCCACCTATTTCCCTCACGCAATGGCTACTTCCAGAGATAATAAAAAGGAAAGAAAAAATGAAAGTAATCACCTCCTATTAGTGCCTCTATTACAAAGCGTTTTTCGCAGGTACAAAAAAAGTTAAGTATTTCTCGGTTCACACCGAAGCTGGAATATATACTAACATCTCATACTATTTGCAATACTGATATATATATATATATGTATGTATGTATATACAGAACCACATAATGGCTAGGTTTGAACTAGATTATGAAAATGAAAAATGAAAAGAGACCGTACTCCGATTTCCAGAGATCGGAAGTCGATACCTGGTACCTAGGAAATGGATGCAAAAAACATTCCGATCCCGTTTAGTACGCATGCGCATCGCAACTAGAATATGTAAAGTGAAAGTCACTTAAGATCCGCCACAGAGAGCAATGGATATTAGAAACGAACAGCGTCGCGTATTCTACCGAACCGAATACCAGTAGTCCCAGCGATTGCTGTTACATCGGCTGTTATGAGGTTGTAAATGATCTATCGCTGAAGCGTCGCCGGCCGGTGCGTACGCGCCTGTACGCACGCGTGTACGTACACCGTGTAGATATGATGGAATAGTTCGGTTTAAAGATACAATTTGAAAAAAAATGGGTGAAAAGAAAAAAGAGAGTGAAAAAAGTGGAGCCGAGTCGTCGAGCCGGGGCCTTACACTCTGTCCTCTGGGCCCATAAGCCCGTAATACATAATATTTTCTTTTGGAGATCTCCGCATCCAGATCAGTTTATGCTAATTTCTGTGCATGCGTCCCTCTTTTTAACCTTTGTATTGAGACACGGTTGGACCATCGGTGTGCGTAGCGAGAGAAGCTGCGTGCTTGGAAGGCTTGTGCAAGAGAGAGAAAGAAAGTGCTTCGTATGTGAGTACCCAATAGGCACTCTCTCTCATTTTTCTCCTTTTCTCTTCGTAATTTCTTCGGGGAAGGGGGGGTAGGTTCGTACACCAATGTGTAATATGTAGGCAACCGTTCCCGCGGGGCCCAATCGTTATCGCCGGAGTCTTATCTCTCCTCTTCGAACTTCTTCTTCTTCTTCTGCTGTTTTGCAAAGAGCAAAGTGAGTCCCTTGGCAATTATCCCTCCTTGCCCTCGGCCGAGTTTTGTCTGAGGAAGGTTGAGTGGATCTGAGAATTTAACTCTTTTTTTTTTTTCTATCGACGCCATTTATAACGATGCTTTGGTAATGTTGGATTTTAGGTCTTTTGCAATTATCCTTCTTGTCTCGATTATTCATTTATCGTTCTACAGCATGCGCGTCTTTCCTTTTACTTTCATCTTGCGGGTTAAAGATTTATAATTATTATTGCTGTCATCTTGCAACGCCAAGCATCGAGTCACCTGCCTTGTAAATCGATTGAGATGAAATTCTTAGGTTCATTTTATCTGTGCTTATGCCGTGATCTTTCGTGACCTCGTGGCGAAAGACGCGAATGGCTCTAAGATACTGAAAAAAATGCTATAGGTACTTCACCCAAGTAGGTACCTGCTCGCGAGGTGGAGAGAGACGTCGTGAATTCGCCAAGCGCGTCCTGCCAGATCGTAAAGTGCAAAAAAGAAAACGTACGTAGGCCGAGGATTTAGCGAGGGGATTGCACGTTGGCAAGCGTTGGGAGGTGCCGTGATACGCACACGTGGAATACGGAGAGGGAAAGCGGTGGAATTTCAAAATTTAAGATTCGAGACATCGTTTAGCCTCCGGGTACGGCTAGGTCTGTCATCGAAGTCGCCCCAAGCAATGAATGATTATTTGTAATATAATAATATAGAGGGGAACCGAAGAAGATCGCGATTTGAATCTTGTGAGCCTTTAAGAAGCCTTTAGTGTGCCCTTTAGCGCAAGTCCTACCTGATTTCGCTGAGGCCCGATCGAGAGACGCGTACATGTGCAGCATCCCTTGGGTCCATCAATGAAAATGAGACTTGGCAAAAACGTTACGATATATTAAAAAACCGGGATTACGTAAAATAACAATAAACAAGTAATACTATCCTCGACATGGTATAATACTGCATAACAAGTACAAATATTTTGGTAGCACCCTGTAGAAAGGTGGTAGAGCAGGGGTGCAGGCAACAGCGACGGCGGCCCTGGGCTGGTCGGCACAGAGCCTGGCAGTCACTCAATGAATTATTGGCCATAATAGCAGTGGCAGCGAGGTTGGGCCTCTTCTCGCATCCTGGGCTCACAACTCGACTCGGGCCCGCAACCCGTTGCCGTCATACCGAGCGAGGGCCTTATTGTTGCTGTGCGCGCTTAGAGGGCCACTCTTACCATACTTTATTTTCAACTATTTTCTGCCTTTTTATATAAAATGGCGACCATTTTTAAGAGACTCCGCTCCCAAGCGCACGTCGGTCCAGTGCCTGTCAAAACACCACCCTTGGCCACTAGCATCACCACCACCCTATCTTTCAGGCTTATTCTTCTCACACTTGCCATCAGCAGCATCACCGGTAACTTCATGGACCACCTTACCCCATGACAAAATGACCCTCATTTATAAATCAATCGTATATCCTCGTGTCCTCCACCCCTCGTCTCATTATCCAGCCCAAATTCTCAGCGTTCTCCGATCATACCGCCACCTACAGATCATTCTCAGAGTCTTTCCAGAAATACCAAGCGTCAATGAACTCTACAAGTAACCCTTAAGAAACGATGGAAGGTCGCAACAGGGAGAAGAGGGATCATATAGGAGTCGTCCTTCACGCATTCAAAGATCCTTGACGGGATTCTAGACGAGGGCGCGTCTCGAGTATTTGTGCCGGTTGCCAGGGAAGAAGGTGAGGAATAAGAGTGGATGAACGTTGCTGAGACTTGCCGAGGTAAAGAGAACCAGGAGGAGAATGAGGTGGACGGCCACTGCGCCAGTACGACGAGGGCTGATGGCCTCCGTCGTCTCGACTTGGCTCGGCAGCACCGAGAACGCCTAGGGTGGTTTCCTTCCTTTATTATTAGCATTATTCTTATTATTATATTATAATCACGGCCCCTTCCAGTACAAGTAGGTACCCAGGG
This sequence comes from Calameuta idolon, assembly GCA_030142285.1. Lineage (NCBI taxonomy): Eukaryota > Metazoa > Arthropoda > Insecta > Hymenoptera > Cephidae > Calameuta > Calameuta idolon. The sequence goes on along the minus strand of JARQSV010000350.1, from coordinate 2,895,816 downwards.
TGATGGTGCCGGTGGTGGTGGTGGTGTTGGTGCTGGTGCTGGCGATGGTGCCGGCATCGGGGTAGGGTACCTACGCACTGCGGCAGACATTATGCTAATCTGCGAGCGAGGATGTACGCCCGATAAGCCGCCTGTGCCTTGGTATATAAGTCCCTTCTGCCAGCAGTAAGGCCCAGGGGCCCCACGCCCTCAATCCCATATATATATATATATGTATATATATATGTATATATATACATACCGCGCTTTACATTACATTACGTTACGTTACGTTACGTTACGTTACCGTGCCACTACGTTATTCTTGCCAATCGATTCGCTCATACCAACAGCGATCCTATCGGTCTATAGACACTACAGACCCTCTGGTCCCAACGTTAACCCCTCGATTAGGTCCTATGTGATTCCTGCGACATCCTCAGGCTCTAATTGCTATGTCTACCAAACACATGTACCCCTTCTGAGAATCCTGTATGTCAGCTACTATCTACTCGGTGGCTCCTCCTATTTCTTCATACGATTCATCTGGTACAGTAAATAGCCGCTGGATCAAGAGAAACCGCTGAAAGAGAATCGTTCGTATGGTAAAGTGGATAAGGCGGGAACCGACCAAGTGGGAGAGAAATTGTAGACGCGAAAGACGCGCGAAAACTGGTCCCCATTGTTGGAGTAACTAACGACCCAGTAACACTATTTCATATTCCTCTCTGTCGGTTATAAGCCCACCTTCCTGAGCCGCCCCCACGTTTGCACCAATGTGCCTCCATGAGTAGAGTACTGTAGATCGGAAGAGCAGAGAAGAAAGGAGAAGAGAATACCTCCTTTTTATTACATCCGCGCAGCAAACCTCCTCCGTCCAGCTTCCACATCACCTCGATTCTTCTCTCCTTTCTATCGTGGCTTCTTTTCTCTCATGGCGCGCACGGCGGGAAGACTACTTTTGGCTTCCATAAGTTAGTTCGAGTTTTGGAGTCGTACACTACTCTTTCTTCTTCCTTCCTCCTTCTACCCCGTCACTCTCGCCGTCTTGCTTCTTCTTACTTCTCTTCGTTTCCCTTACGAGCGCGTCCTTCTCCTCCTCCTCCTTCTCAACACGTGTGTGAAGACTGCGCGTATCTACGTTGCGTATGCACTGGGCCCATACCACGCACACGCATTAACGGGACACACCCGCGAGAGAGCTCGCCACGGGAGGGGGCCCAAATAATATTTCAAAATTAATGTCATGCGGGGCCTTCCAAAGGGGTCCGGTGAGCTCCGCACCACCTTTCTACATAAGATAAGGACCTACTGGCTTCTCTCCACGAGTATGTACCGCGGAGATTCTCGCATCATGAGTGTTAGCCTTTAGGAGGAGGAAGGAATGAGAGGAGAGGGGCGAAGGGGGGGAGGGTGAGGGTGAGGGTGAGTGAGCAAATTCATGATGGCGAGAAAGAGTGTGAAAGGATGTAAGAGAGGGAAGGAGACACCTGATGAAAAAATACGTGCGTGTTAGTCTCATGAAGGAGCACTGATCACTGAATGATTGTTGATTTAAAGGGAATGAATATTTCTTTAGAAATTTGCAATAAAAATTCGTTATTGTTCTGTTAACAATGCCTTGTTTTTATAGGGTACAATCATTTGAGAAGGCTTGGAAGGTTTAGTTAAGGCTTGGAATTTCTGTACATGAGGAGACAAAGGGCTGTACGCACATATCTTTCATTCTCTTCCATTTCCCTGTCTTTTTTTTCATAGCAAGACTAATTCACCGGGACAATTCGCGCTGGAGATGAATGAAGTTATTGCGTATCCGACATAAGACGGGGAATTAGTAGACGCATCGAAAGATGGTCAGTATTAACCAGCAATGCGTTCCGTACCGTTTTCGCCGAGACAGGATGCTGGAATGCCTGCAGGACATCGGCTGGTTCGCTCTTGATAAATCAGGGACTCGTGGTGCGATGCTTCCAAGAAGGAGTGTCCAAAAGAAGAGAATAAGAAGAAAAAGAGAGAAAACGATAATAAAGAAAGTACCGAAGGGAAGGAAGAGAGAAGTTGGAAGATGGAAAGACAGAAAGACTATGTTAAAAAGACAGAAAGAAGCGAGGATGATGGTCGGCGTCGTTGAGGAAGTATGTCGGGACTCGTGTTTGTCTAGGTCCTAAATAAATCTAATCCAAGCACAATAATCGTTGGGAAGCCGGGTACGGGGCCCGATTTCCAGAACCCCCTGGGTCGCCTAATTTATGCTGACTATGTATGGTTCTTGTGGGCCCGACCCTCCAGCTTCTTCCCCTGGGTCCGTTTGTCCGTGGGTGTTGCCCGTTGCTCGTGAAGAGGCCCTCGAAACCTACGAGGTGTGCTGTCCATCGACGTAGGGGCCCCACGAGGCTCAACTAGCCAGGAAAAAGATGACGACGAGGTACGCGCCGAGGACGATGACAACGAGAGCCGCCCAAGGACTTCCATGGAATTTTACCCGGTGACTCGAAACATTTTGTGGATTCTCAAATGAATCGCTGGTGGCCAACACGCTTCCGGGGCCTGAGGTCCTAGATATTTGTCAGCCGAGAATGACTTTCTTTTTACTATGAAAAAAAAAAAGGAAAAAGAACACCCAAAAAGGAAGGTACCGAGAATCATTATCATCATTAACGGAAGACACAGGTTCGATTTCAGGAAGGACACTTCCGTATCTATGTTCTTCTGAGTGGACAAATTCCGGGCCCACCGCAGCAATATGTCCCCCCTATAGATTTTCGTACGTCTACGCCGTGGGCCTCTCGCCGTGGGGAGAAAGAGGAGACAGAATGAAAAAGAACAACAGCGGCAGTATAAGAGTTCCCGGCGGTTATATGACGAAAGGAACAAAAAGATAGCATATCCCAAGGAACGCGTGGACGAACTCGAGTAACGAAAGGACGATGGAACGAAGGAACGGACAGACGTCCGCAGATAAGCTCTTAGGTTTTACGATCGGCGTGCATTATGAGTTATTATGAAGTATTGTAGTTCTTCGGCTTTTAATATATATCTCTGTGTGGCTGTGTAGAGAGAAACGGAGATAGGAAGAGAGAAGGAGAAAAGGATAAAGAGAGAGAGAGAGAGACAGGAAGAAAGAGTCAGAGAGGACGATGAGACCTCAGGTGAAGTCCCCGTCGCTTAAGTTAAGGGCGCGTTTACACTTTATCGCTGTTTATCACCCGCTTTTCCATCGTGACAAATCGTCCCGTGCCCTCCCATCTTTTCATCCTGAACCTCCTCATCTTCACGTGACCCTGGCCATGATCGGATTGGACGGAGAATCCTCGTGAGGTCGATCGCTCGACGAGGCCGATCGTGCGATTATTACTTTCGTCACGGCTGTCGGGACGCGAGTGAAAAAGTCTTGGGAAAGAGAAAGAGAGAAAGAGAGAGAGGAGAGAGAGAGAGAGGGGGGGGGGGGGAGGTGAAAAATGAAGATGCAATAAGGAACGTAAGAACCAGAGAAGGGCATAGGGCGTAGCAATGTGGAGACATTTTTGAGTCTTTCTCACTTTTTTCAGACGCCTCTCACGCTCTTGTAATTGACATCGGTGACGAATTCACCCATCTCCTCTTCTTCCTCGACCTCTACCGGAAGTTCCTTCATTCAGCAGGATCCGCTTGGACGGACTCGATTTCGATAGCGTTCGAAACGGCCTGCGACGCGTTACTACGGTGTTAAGATTAATAGTACGCGGTGATTCATGTTCTCCATTAGGCGTAGAAATTCTAGTTTAGAACTCTAGTCAAATGGGACGTATATACTATATATATATATTCTATATAGTTATTGCTCATTGGCATCGGTTTGTCCCTTCCTCTCATGTACCCATGTTTCTTTTATCAACCTTTATCCAGTGTCAGTTCAAGGATGTCGCCTCATACATCATTCATGGCGGTCAGCCAATATGCCGCGAGGTACTCTCTCACGAAAGACTCGTGCCTAGGAATCTAAATATTCGCAGTTTCGCAGAATTTATCAATCGCGCTTTCTTGTCTCGATTGGCTCTCCGTCGAATTCGCAGGTCGAACTGATCGCGCGATCGATCTCGTATGGGTATTCAGCGATCGGCGCCATGGAATACCTGAAGAATGGTACGCAAATAAATAAAGAGAGAGAAGAAAAAAATGAGAGAAGACTGATTTACACGCACACAGGCATACTGTAGACGGCGCCGAAAGAAAGAGAGCGAGACAAGGGTATATATCGAAGGCGAGAAAGTAAGCGTGGCGAGCGCGTGTGAACGAGGCTTTAGGATGGTCCCCGTATGCATTTGTCGGTATGTGAGTCGAGGCCCAAACGGTGGGACCGTATCTGAGGGTCATTAGCGGGCGCGGGCTTCGGAGCCCGCGAGATAAAAACCTGGGCCGGGACTTAGGGCCCAGGAATGGCCACTATGCGAAGGTCACCCGATTACGAGGAGATACGAGCTTCCGAGGACTATTCGCCTTTTCGAAACGAGTCGGAAACCTGCATGCTGTAAGGCCCATACGCCTTGAGACTATCGTAACGACTGTACGCGATCAGCCAGGCTGCTATCAGTTGTACCTCTACCTGAGTCAGAGTGCTCGTGGAGTCTTTGAGGTCTGGATGGGAGGGGTTAATAATAAAGGAAAGAGAGGACAGAGGAAGAAGAGAGTGGAGGGAGATAAGGGAAACAGAGGGAAATTAAAATTACCACGGACGAACAACCAAGCCATCCATACAACGTTCAACATCAACGTCCATACGTGGATGTGCAAGTCTCTGACTATTTTCGTCTTCGGCTTATCGTCGTACACGTCTATCGTTCGATATTTCCGAGTGTCACACGCTTGTTAAATATCGCGATACTTGATGGGAATGGCGGAAAATTCATTAGCGTCCGATTCCAGGCGACAAGCCAGAAAACTGTCCAAAGATTTATATAAAGGAACCTGATTTTAACTTGACAACAAGAACCGACGTGGCAGCTGCCTCGGGATGTCGAAGATTACTACACTCGGATTCGTTATAATCGTTTTGGTCGCTTGCGTGAGTCGCTATTTACTTACATTCATCTATATAGTTCTAAATCAGGACTGTCCTTATAGACCACCGGTGACACGAGGAGCTTTGAAAAGGTGAAGCTATCGCAGAGAGGTTGTCACAATTTTCCTAGGAAAAAATACAGTTATGTCTTATCGGAGAACTTCATGAGCAACGTCAGAGTGCAATCGGATATAGCTATAGAAAAAAGGAGAAACGAAAGTGAAAAGGAAGTTAAAGCGGGATTAGGTACTATAATAAGAATCATGGAGAAGGTTATATTTTAATGAAATATAAATAATCGTAAGGTATAAGATATTACTATTAATTACGTCATAATCAGGTAGCCTCGTCTGATCTGCCAGAAAAGTGTCGCCCGCATCACGAAGTGTTTCGTCTGAATGCCAGGAATTACATGCGTCACGTGAGATACTGCATAGTTCAAAAATTTCAAGATTTGACTGCATTTCGTAAGAAGAAGCGAGAGGTTATAGATGCTGCAATAAAATTCATCCGTGAGATTAATGACGTGAGTGATTTCTGTCAGAATATAAAAAATTAGTAAAAACACTTGAAAATCGTATATAAACGTTATCGTGCCTTTGTTAGAGAATATGACTGAGCTGGATAGGAAGAACATGAATAAGCTTACGATAACCGTGAAAACGTTATTAAATCAGACAGCGTCCGTCCTTCCCAAGTTGACTAGCTGCGCGTCGAAAAAAGTAATTCAAAATATTGTAAGAATAGGAAAGCAATTTATTGAAAGTGGCTGCTAATCGTTAGTATCTTGTAAAACGAAGGTTCCTACTGAAAAAAATTATTAAAATTCTTTCTATAATTACAACATTACAATTAGAAATCAATAAAAATACAAGTTGGTAAACATGGCGGTTGTGCATTCAGTGATTGCAGCTGCAGCTCAATGGATAATGAAGAGGAAGAACCATTTGGTATAACGTCATAATTATTCGGGATACAGAGACAGGACGTAATAAAAGCCCACCAGAGAGGGACAAGCAGACGGATAAACAAAATAGACAAAGTAGCCAGCCATTACGAAACCATGTCCTTTCGGACCCCCACTGATCCTACGCTGGAATGCCTCCGCTATTATAAATATCTTCACCCAAAGGCTACAGGCGTGGGACCCTGGCACCGTGAACGACGTGCCACGGCGAAACGTGACGTTTCTCTAGAATCGCGATAGCTTCTCTACTTCTTCTTTCCTTTTTTCTTACTTTTTTTAATTCGCGATCATTTTTCAAACCATCCCGCCGCCATCGACTTTTACCACCACTCCCGTTCTGGCTATCCCTTCGACACCAACGTGTCTTCTACTTCGAATAAGCAACGCGCTCAATGGATTTCTATTTGAGGATGTTGAAAACGATTCTACCTGGTCTCTCGTTTCTTCGATAGATATTGCCTGTATATATATTTCCCATGAATTCAAGATGGGACTTTACTTTTTCTTCTTTTGAGAAATCTAAAGAGTCCCAAGAGAAGAATGGAATACGGGTGCATTGTATAAGTACAGCATCCACGTGTATTGGACTTTTTACTATGGTTATATATGTGTACGATTCAAGATTTCTCTTTGCGTTGTTCTATATATATGTATATACATATATATACTGCGAGCTGGGACAAAGCCTTCGCTGCGTGAGTTTCATGGAGCTGGGACTGTCAAAAGGTCCTCAGAGTAAGATTCCTGCCAGGATGAGAATTCTCGAATGCTAACGAACTGAAGGTGGTTCCTGAGACTGGTGGTAGTGCCAATGTCAATGCCGGGTGGGCTGGATGGTATAGGTACCAGCAGGTAGTAGCTTCGCAGGACACGGGCCCAGGTAGCTGATGCATTTTGAAAGGGTGCCACGGGACTGGAGGAGGTGACTTAGGTCCATTTAAAAAAAAAGTAGGGACAGAAAAGTCCCAAGAAAAAGATGAAAATCGATTTTGAGGATATCCCGTATGGTATGCGTCCAAGGAATTCTTTTGGTTATATATATATATGTATATGTGTGCGTGTGTGTATGTGTGTGTGCGTGCACCCTTCGTAATTTCAATGGACCATGGTCCATACCATGATTCCTGCAGAGAAACACTCCACAGGGATATTCCGGTCGCCCGAGATGTTATTAATAAGGTCCTTGTTAAGCGCGTGGGTGGGTCGTCGTGGCTTCATGGAGGCTCAATGCTGCTTGGCCTACCATATACCTTTAGATTTTAAACTGTACAATGAATTTAGTCACTTTTTTTTCTAAACTGACTTTACTTCCCTTTATATTCAAAACTTATTCATTTTGATAGTCTGGGAATATGATAGTTACCCATCTGAATACTCATTGTTAGCCATTCACGTACTCGGAGACTTTAATGCTCGCCGAATTATTCGGTGTAGGTATTCAATGCTTTAGAAATCCAACGTGTCGTCTGGTGCATACTCAATGACTGTGGTGTATCAATTTATACAATAATCCCAACGGTTGCGTTCTATTGGATGAAAATGATTTTTCTTTACCACCCAATAATTTCGGTCGATCGAGTTTATTCGTGATTTACGAAATTACCTTGCCGATATATTAGGTCTGAAAATCACTTGCGGTTCACGGATTCTCACGTTCCCATATAGAAGTCTGAGAAGTCCGTAGAAAAAGTAGAGAATGATTTCTCATCGTTTCGGCAACGGGGTTCTTGAATTTCATCCGAAAATGCCGTCTCATCGAGTCTCGCATCGCTCATGCGTCGTTAGGGCATACCGCGCGAGCGCAGACGCAGTTTAGCCCTTCTCCATCTCCAGAGCGCTTAGCTTTTTGCCTACGAATCACACTGACTCTGATCCGTCATGAGATCCCGTGCGCTGAGAAATACAAACTGTCGGACTGCTGCCATCCACGATCCGAAGGAACGAGAGAGAAGAAGAGAACAAGTGAGAGAGAAAAAGAGAGTGTCTCTCGATCCTTCGATTCCTTTAGTCCTTTATTCTCCTATCCGTCCCACTGCATAAAGTACTGGCCCTCTTTCTTGCTGGCACGAAGAAGACATTGAAGAATGAACGAGAAGGGGCTAATCGAGGACTACTAGCAAGACCATGATGATCCCACTGATAACGAGGATGACAACAATAAAAAAGAATGAAATCCTTCTAAAGCCAGGCTTATCCTTTGATTTCTTAATTTTTTATTTTTCCTTTTTTTTGTTGACTACACAGAAAATTCGGATCAACCCAGAAGCCTTACAGCATGTACCATTCTTCTGGATCCCTGATGAGGTAATGACCTCGTGGTATCCTGTCTGCCACAGTATAGCCCCGTAAATACAGAGATGCGCTTGGTAGTATTTTATTCGTTAAGTCTTTATTCTTTCTCTCTCTTTCTGCCGTTTCTGCAGTATATTTTTACGACTCTGGCAAATAGCATTGTTTTGCATATCGCAATGCGTGTAGGAATTGAACTGGCATTCGCGTTAGCCAGTAAAATTAAACGGCAACGTTCGTCCGTTCTGTAAACGAATCCTATTGGTAGGAACATTAAGACTGTTTCCGATTAGCATCCGGCTAATGATCTCTGTACAAGTTTTTAGTGTAGGATAATCGATTGGCCCACTGAAGACTTACTGATCTATCGATCCTATCCCGTTTGATTATTTTAAAGATTTTTCTCGCCAGACCGACTTGTATTTTAAGGAAGTATATTCAACTCTTGGTATGTTTTCTCTTCTCGTACGAAAACTCAAAACGACTATTAGTACACGTATATACCTAACGATCTTATACCTAAGATCGATAAAACATCTCTCGTAACACTAATTATCCATTAATTGGGATAGCCCGGAGCAATACGCGCAATAACTCTTGGACACGGGTAATTGGCATTTTTCTCGTAGCATTGAGTCATTAGTCAACGTTCATTAAAGAGGCGGAACTTTCGCGCTGCGTTGTTCGATACCATAGTTAATATTGGTAACGATATTAACCATCGATTAAAATTTACTTGAATGACAAAAAAAGAGGACAATGAGGTAAAGAAAAATGCTGATAAAAGGGTGGACCATTTTTTTTATGGTACAATTAAGAATTCGCCCTTTGATCTATGTTCCCGTGGGATCCAAAAGTGATCCAATACCTAACAGCGGGAGTCTTCTGGCTCGCTATATTTTTATTTCCCTGCAAATAAAATGGATATATTTTTTTTTCGCGATACCTTTTACGATTCCACGGGGTTCCTCATGGGTTTCGGCAGACCCACCGAAAATGGGCGTACATAATATTATTACGGTAGTTGCGTGGTGTTTAGTTTCAGAGATCTTATCGGTGCGACGAACACGCGTAGTTAGAAATGTACCAACATGAGTAGGCGGCACAGTCTGAGGTACAAGGTCACGTTCACACCGAGCGATCCCCATGGCAATGGACCACTAAAAAGAACAGTACCCCAGGGATGCCAGAGGGTCTTGAAAGTAGGATTAGGATAACTTGGAGTTAGGTACTTCCAATGAGGCCTATACTATCCTTTTAGGTAATTCTGGGAAAATTTCACGGAACGCGATCACGTACTTCCTATCGTTTTAAGATTTCTCGAATTCCACTCCCGGTTTGGCGTCTTTGCGAAAAACACATAAGTAGAAAGAGAGCAGAGAGAGGAAGAGAGAAGGGCAGAGGGAGGGAGGTAGGGTATTCGGCAATACCAACTCGAAACGGAGTACGACGTGGAGGATGACGAATTCGAGGATGAGGACATCGAGGATAAGGGCGAGGATGAGACTAAGAAGTAGGCATTCCCGGGTGCGGGAGAAGCCGACCCGGAGCGAACTACTGCAAAAACTTTCAAACTGCAGTTGGTTCCCGAAGACCGAAGAGTCACAGATACAGTGAAAGAAGTAAGGAGAGAGAAAGAGAGAGAGGGAGCTATAGAGTGACAGAAGAGGGAGAAAGAGAGAGAGAAAGAGAGAGAGGACGAGAAACAAGCGGTATAGAGGGAGGAAGACTAAGCGAGAGGTCCAGCAAAGCCAAGAGGGATTGGTTGGAAGAGGGGGAGTCTTCAGAGATGAAGCAGCACTGCAGGAGTTGGTAGTGAAGAGTTCCGACTGTACCTACGTAAGTCTGTCGGTCCATCCGTATGCGCTCGTCTCAGATCAAGTTTTTCTCGAGTTCTGAACCTCCGAGCGAGTTGGAGCCCAACTCGAATCCAAGTTGGCTTCCTGGCACGCGGTTCATCTTGTCGTTTACTTCTCCTCCTCCTCCTATGAGCCGTACCCTTTTCTCCTTCTCTCTCTCGTTCCTCTTTGGCTTTTCGACTCCCTCTCTCTTTCCCACCCCCTTACACATTGTACTTCTCTCCTCTTCTCTATACCAATCTCTGTCCCTCTCTCCTGACCGCTCAAGTCCTCTCGTACTTCCACCCTGGTCCCACCGCCAGCCGACGTCCCAGGGGTCATTACTTTCTGTCATTGCCTTTAATTACATCAGGTTGTTGTTATGCAACACGGTTGGCTTGGCATTAGCGAAATATTGCCGCACGCTGTCGACTGGGTTCAAATAGTACAGGTTCGTTTTCTTCTAACCCTTTTGATATTCGAGGAGTAAATTCATTATCGTGTGAAATCGAACGTTGCCCTACAAGAGGAAGTGCGTCTGGATGATCGCTCGTGGTATCGCTATATGGTATGGGTATAGGATGTGGGATAAGCAGGGACCTGACTCTCTGCTGATGTCTAACATGTTTGAACTTCGCACCTTGGGTCTGTTGTGTACCCATACTCTCTGGGCTGCTTTGGGTTACTTAGGTCTTCTACCTCTTTATACATCTGAGCTTTCACGTAGGTACCCTTTGGGACAAATGTTGGAACGAAGACATTTATATATATATATTTTTTTCCCGGAAGGACATCGCGAGGACATGATATATTGGGTCGGGTTAGATGAGGTCTCTTAGAGGAGGATAGCGAGACTGTTTGTGTTAATCGAATGAGTTAGCGGCTGATGATCACCGTCATAAAACAGCCTTAAACCTCATAATGGCTGCAGCATCCCTCGAGCTTCTCTTAGACACTTTTCTTCCTTCTAATCTACGTGTCCCGGGATACGAATTCCATTGTGTTCAACAGGATATGCTGTCTTACATAAAGTTGACTTACCTTCGTGGAGCTCGTGCTGGGCTTGCTACCGCCGACGCTTATGGCGTAGACCTCAACCTCGTACCACTGAATCCCAGCCTCACGGTCCAGGACGGCTGCAGTCGAGAGGATTCCACTCTTTGTATCGACATCGAACAACCTGTCCACTTGAGCTCCCCCACTGCCCGCGGTCACATTTGTCACGTAATATTCCAGATCAACATTGCTATGTCGACTACGCGCACTCACTTTCAAAATACTCACACCGGCAGGCTCGTTCTCATACACGCTACCTTCCAGAACGCCATGATGCTCCCAAGCTGGTCGCTCCTCATCTTCTCCAGGTACTATCAGTGTTAGGTATGTGTCTGAGGATCTTCTCTGAGCTTGAACGGCCTCGTCAGTCGCTCGGACGCCCACTTGGTACTTCGAGTTGCGTTCTAGACTGTTCATAGACCTGGGCAATCGCATGGTCAGCAAACCGGTACTTCTATGCACGCGAAACATGTCAGGATAGTTCACACCTGAACCGAGAAGTTCATAGGTCACCAGACCGTTCGTACTGGAGTCTAAATCTCTTGCCAGGAGTTGTGCTACTGGCACCTCCTTGCCAGGTTGATAATTCAGGCTACCTTTTACAGGTAGCACTGCTGCTGACATGCTCACGAATATGGGTGCGTTATCGTTCACATCATTCACGATAACTGTCACTAATTTTTCTGCTGACAGTCGTGCACTTGGAGGTTGCGCCCTGTCAGTAGCGACTACGACAAGCTTGAAAGTGTCAACTTCCTCGCGATCAATAGGTAGCAGCGTATAGATCACACCCGTCGATGGATTGATCCCAAAGTAGCGTTTCTGATCATCAGGATCCTGACTGGCTATCGCATAGGTTACCATCCCGTTCTCTCCTGAATCTGGATCTTCTGCAGTGACAGGAACAACTGGATTGTGAACAGCAATTCCTTCGACTATCATCCGCACTATGGCGGTATTAGGAAATGCTGGCGGATTGTCATTCGTGTCAATGACGTTGACGCGGAGCGTAGTCACTGAACTCAGTCTTGGGTGACCTCCATCGCTACAGGATACGTTTAGAGTGTAATTTTCTAGTTCTTCGTAGTCCAAGGGTTTTCTTAGGTAAAGAGCTCCTGTCAATGGATCTATGTGAAATGTGTCATGTCTGTTTCCCGCTGATATGGCAAAGGTCAGTTCACTGTTCGCACCCAGGTCAGCATCCGTTGCTTTAAATCTGAGTAATTCAGTATTTATAGCTGTGGTCTCTAGGACTGAGATGCTTGGAAGGATGTCCACGAAGACTGGGGTATTGTCATTCTCATCGAGCACCTCTACGTGGATTGTTGCACTGGATGATAGGTGAACTTCCAGACCAGCATCGTGAGCGACAACTGTCAATGCGTATTCATCCATAGTCTCACGATCCAATTCCCTAGCTAGGGATATTTGGCCAGTAGCTTCGTCTATGGTGAAGTGCCCATGCTGGTTACCTGCTTCCAAGGAGTAAAAAACATCCCCATTTAAACCCTCGTCGGCATCGGTAGTGTATACCCTTAATAATTGGGTACCAATGGCAGCACCCTCGCTAACGGGGAACCTATAAGGTTGCCGTTGGAATTGTGGAGTATTATCGTTGACATCGGTAACGTATACAGTGACCTTAACCTTATCCCGAAGTCGGTTAAGGCCATTGTCGGTGACGGTAGCTTCGAGCGTGATATAGCTCACTCCTGTGTTCGCCATTAGATGTTCTCTGTCGAATACACGTAACGATTTAATGAATCCATTTCGTGGATCCACTATGAAGTCTTGTTGGGTAGATGTTAATGAAAATGTTAATTCGGCATTACGACCTACATCGCGATCAGTCGCCAATAATTTTCCCACGAAGGTATCAGGTGGTTCGTTTTCACGAATGTGGAACGTGAAGCTAGAATTTGTGAACTGAGGCGCATTGTCGTTCTCGTCTATGATGTGCACTACGACAGGGACGACTGAGCTCCGACTAGGTTCACCCTGATCACTGGCAGTAACCTCCAGGGCGTAGTAATCCTGTTCCTCACGATCCAGTGCACTCTTTACGTAGAGCTGACCGTCAGGAAAAATTCCAAAGCGACCCTCAGAGTTACCTTCGGTTACGCTGTACAAGACACGACCGTTTACTCCAAGGTCAGCATCAGACGCAACCAGGGCGAAGAAACGCTCGTTTACTGGTGTGGATTCAGGTAAGGACGTTTCATAACCAGTTAACTCGAAAACTGGCGTGTGATCGTTCACATCTTCAATGGTCACCCGTACTTGGTGCTGTGCTGATAATGGTTGATTTCCTGAATCGGTAGCAGTGACTTCTAGATGAAGAACAGTTCCCGGGGGAGCTCTTATTGGTTTGTCGAGGTATATGATACCAGAATTGGCAGCAACTCTGAACTGTCCTCCAGGATTATGAGTCAAGGCGTAGGTTATTCTAGAATTTGCTCCTGCATCTCGATCTCTTGCTCTCGCTAGACACACCTCTTGTCCCACTGCTGCGTTTTCCTTTAGGAGGACCTCGTCTCCCCTCTCGCCCTTTGGAAATTTCGGTGGGTTATCGTTCACGTCCAGAACGGTGATGTTTACGAACGTCTGACCGTGAGCGAGACCGGCCCGAGCTGCCACCTGTAGACTATAGTAAGCCACCTGTTCCCGATCGAGACAACCCGCTGTACTGATCATACCAGTATTTTCGTCTATCTTGAAATTGCCTCTGTTATCCCCAAAGACGATAGAATAGGTCACCTTGCCGTTGGCGTATTCAGACACCTGGACAGAACCAACATTACGACCAAAACCCAGAGGCATCTCTCCACATTCACCACGATCTTCAGAAATCTTAAAGTCGTATCCGCTGTAGGTATCGAACTCCAGATGTTCCAAGTCCTCTTCACGGAGTATCTCGACGATGGCGTCATGGGTGGCACGTTTATCCCCGGTATCACGTGCCGATATCGTTAATTCGTACAGGGTCTTGTGAGCGGCACGTAGGAAACCCTGAAGAGAGATCTCACCGGTTATCTCATCTACTACGAAAAGTCCTTCGCCGCCAGATTCCAAGGAGTAGCGAATCTGAGCATTCTCTCGGGCGTCAGCATCAGTTGCCATTACCTTTCCCACCGAAGTACCAGGAGAGGCGTCTTCGGGTACTGGCAGCAAATATCTCTGAGGATAAAAAACTGGAGGATTGTCATTGACATCTTCAAGGCTCAGGAGGACCGTTGCTGTTGAAGATTGCGGCGGTGTACCCTGATCTTTAGCCACAACCAGAATTCGATATTCGCCTATAGTTTCACGATCCAAACTTGTCTTTGTTGTGAGCTGACCCGTTAGAGCATCCAGTGCGAAGGTCTTTGGATAATCCCTAGCCACACTGGGATGAAGACTGTACGCTACACTACCATTGGTACCCTGATCATTATCCACTGCCGTAAGGGTTGCTACCAGGCTTTGCGGTGGTGTGTTTTCCGACAAGGTAACCTCGACGACACTCTGAGAAAATCTCGGTACCTCATCGTTCTCATCCAAAACAGTAACACGAAGATGAGTAGATGCATATTTTGGATTAGGACCGCCATCCCTAGCAGAGACACGAAGCTCCACGCTACCCTGTATCTCACGGTCTAACCTGGCTTTGGTAGTGACCAATCCCGTGTCCTGATCAATGGCGAACCATCCTTGCTCATTTCCAGAATCAAAATCATAATATATTCTGGCATTTAAACCAGAATCCGCATCAGTAGCTGAAATACTAGCTACAAAGCTACCCGCAGGAGAGAGTTCAGATAGCACAGATGAATATTCACTCTGCTGGAAGACAGGCTCGTGATCATTCACGTCATTCACATGGATGACGAGGTACGCCATGGCGGACCTGGGTGGCGTTCCCTTGTCCGTTGCCACTACAGTCAGATTATACTTGGGTATCTCCTCACGATCAAGTCTTCCGTTTACCCTGACTATGTGAAAGCTTTGAGTGTTGTCAAGCCGAAAGTGACCAAGCTCATTTCCTGCTCGTATCTCAGCGCTGGTTTCACCATTGAGACCCTCGTCGTTGTCCATCACAGCTACCGCAGCGACTATCCAATCCTTAGCGGCGTTCTCGTCGACAGTGGCGAAACCAGCTGTTTGCGGGAAGTAACTGAACTTTATTTCAGGATCGTGATCATTCGCGTCCAGTAGATTTACCGTAACATAGGTTCTACCATCCTGCCTCGGTGAACCGTGGTCCCTTGCAAAGACGGTTATTACGCAACTCTTGGGGCAACCACCACCGGGCCTAGTGATCGTGCAACTTTGTTGTGGACAGTCTAAAGGTTCAGTGGTGGTTATGGCACCAGTTTCTGGATCTATGGTAAATTGTCTTTCGGTATCCGGTAAGTAGTACGTTAACTTCGAGTTGTCCTCCAGGTCCTTGTCCGTCGCGTGGACTATGAGGACAGCACTACCAGCAGGAGCACTTTCGTTCAGAGCAACCACATAGTCGCTCTGTTGGAACACTGGGGGATTATCGTTCACGTCCAGGACCGTGACGTTCACTCGAAGATATCCTAGTCGGGGTGGTCGACCACGGTCTCTCGCGCACACGTTCAACGAGTAGAATTCTACTTGCTCCCTGTCAAGTTTCCCTGTGGTCTCAAGATGAAGGTACGACGTCTCTCCGGTGGGATTCCCGGTGACGACCAAACGGAACTTGCCATCCGTGTTACCGTCGACAATGAAGTAATCGTCGTGGACGCCGTTCTCTGGAGTATCTTTGTCCGTCGCGGCATCCAGAAGTAACCTAGTACCTGCTGCTGCTGACTCAGAAAAACTTACGGCTATACTGGCTTCCGGAAATTCCGGATCATTATCGTTTACGTCCAGAACGAGTATCCTTACTTCGATTGGATAGGTTGGTTGACTCGAGAGGACGACCAAGTCGTACCTGTCGCTGCTCAATGCTTCACGATCTAGTACTCTGGCTGTTCTTATTTCACCGGTTTCGGGATCCAGAATGAATTCCTGTGGAGGTTCATTGAATCTGTATGTAAAACCTGGTTTCACTGGAATCTCGCCGACCAGGGTACCTCGCGGTTCTCCCTCGCGAACCTCCAACTGAACTCTTGTATCCACTGCTCTACTTTGCATCGCCAGACCCATACCAGCACCATCCTGAGGTAGCATGGGTGATCTTCGAGGCACGAGCCTGGCAACTTTTTGGGTAGGGTATCTGTCAACCTCGACAGCTTTGCTGGCATTTTGGTCCGTCAGTAGGAGGCCCAGGACCAGGGCCAGGATAATCAGCCTATTTGGCAGCATTTCTCCAGCCCTGAACCACCACCTCCTCTCTCGTTCTCTTTATTCTTCTTTTGGTACTTGTTTTCTCTCGTATACTCTTTCGCCGTGCCTTCTCTTCCTATTCTCGTTTGCTCTCCAGCTTCTTTCCCACGCTACAGCCTCTAGTTCCACAGCCACTACCTCTTGCACTTCTGCGGCATGATCGGCCGATCTTTCATTGTTCGCACCCTTCGTTTTGGTCAGGTCGTCGTCATTACCCGAACACGACCTCCTCCGCGATCTCCTGAATTCACCTGTCACATGGATGTCCTGACATACGCGCGTCTCTCTCCATTTTACGGATTTTTCGTCACTCACGCACTTCGGACACTCACCAATTACAGAAGAGGAAACTTCCTCTACAAAAATAGGATATGTCACAGGATCGCACTAGATTCCTCAGAGCGACTCCGAAGATTGAAGTAAACACGAGAGATGAATTCCCCAGGGAGAGGGATCACTGACCGGCGAGCCGCGCCTCGCGGGACGCGTCTTCGATCGCTTCGCGGGATATTTACGAGAATTTCCAAAGCCCGATCAACAACCGGATATCAGACTTTGAGAAAGAGCCAGAAAACCCGGAAGTTCCGTGGTCCTGGTTCTCTTTCCTGTTTACAACATCCCCCTCCCCCGACCGGACGATGATATCAGATTGGCCGAACTGCCCGATATCGTCCGCCTAGTAATGGGCCCTAAGTCGACCGTCGACTCTTGCCTGGTGAGGTGTTGATGTAGTGATGGCATTGGTACACTCGGGACCTATACTCTCCTCGTTCTTCCTCCTGGATGAACGAGTATCCTAGTGACAGACACAATGGTAACCTTCGCGAAAGGTGGACATCCTGTATGAGAAAAATTCCGTAGTCTAATACTTTGAACGACCAGAAGGTCTATGATGCCAGTCTGAGAGTGATAATTTCCTGCACAGGGTTTGGAAACGACGCGCACAGATCTAAATTTTAATATCACTTAAAAACACCGACACTTCCTCTTCACTGAACTGTACCGAAGTCACTCACGATATTGATTCTTTCAACACTACCGATCGGATACCGCGTAGGATTACGTCGATAGTGAATAAAGAGCGCGCAAAGGATCATCCAAAAGTATAGCATTAACTGAGGTTCTGAGACAAATCGGATTTCAAAAATTAAGGAAACGATAACGCGACAATGGGTCCTCAGTATCGCGGGGCCCGTGGAGACATTTTTTTCGGCACGTGAACAACGTGATCTCAACGCGGTGAGCCTCGGCGAAAATCACCTTTCCTGTGGACTGACCCGACTCGACTGACTGCTAGTCCCAGAGCCGCCGCCACCGCTGAGCATTCTTGGGGCCTGATGGGCCTTCCTTCTCCAATCTATTGAACACGTTGGGAGCGCGAGTCGAGTCTCTCGCTCTCCTGCCAAGTCGTTTCCTTGCCTCTGTCGAGGCTTATACTTACTTTTCTTCCTCGCTTCTGAGCTCCCCCCTCTTTTTCTCTCTCTTTCTGTGCCCCCTCCACCCCTACGCCGTGCCCTCCTCACCGTTGTACGGTCCCACCAGCACCCCACTTCACCTGGCCCATCCCGCCGCCGTCTTGCCGAGATATTCTACCTTTTGCCCTCGAGGAACGAGCAATGCGGAGGCTCAGGTATGCAAGATGGCCGCCGCTGAGTTCTGGGCCCAACAGAGAGCGAGAGAAGGAAGAATGAAGAAAGGAAGAAGGGGTGAGAGAGAAAGGTGAGAGAGGGAAGCGAGGAGGGCGAACGAGAGATGAATAATGCGTGGAGGGAGAGGCTGAGGGACCCCATCAGGGTAGACTCTCCTAGCAGGCTGAACCACGGGGCCTCACCATAGGAGTGGGTCCTATCCTCGTAAGTCCTGGCTCCAGCTCCGACGCTTGCATCCGCGGAGTTAGCCGCTCCCGTAACTAACCCGTTACCGCGATCGAACGCGCTCTCACTCGCATCCTTTCTACTCCTATATGTCTTTTCAATTTGTATATATATATATATATATATACATATAAACATAACTACCTATATACATTACATCTAGCGATGTGTATATATGTATATATAGATATGCGTTTATCTCATTCTGATTGCGATCTCAACGCTGCTCGTCATTGAGCCACTAAGCTTCAACGTGACTCCATCACGCAGAAGCGTGTTTTGATCTAGTTTGCTGAGTACGAGTATACGTGGGCTCCAACCTTACGTTTTTGCCTGCCAACATCCTTTCTATCCTCCCAGTAGGCGTGCTACGCTGGACCGACTTTTCACGTCCCTACAGGTTTTTGGAGATTCGGGTAATTCAGTTATTTGGGGTGGGATTTATCGATCTTGGGTGAGTCTCCGGATCTCAAGGGTTAATTTGATAGAATTGTAAATCAGGAAATACCTAAGAGAATTCCTGCGATTAAAAATGTGATTTAAAAAAAAATTCATTTTTTTTTAGTATAAGACTCATCTGGCCTGTGATATTCATAGACGGTGTTTCTTTGAGTCTGATTCCATATGTCTTGTTTTTTGTTTTTGTTTTTCTTGATTTGTACGAGAGGGTAGCCAGGCCCCAGACGATGGGGTCCTTTGGAATTCTTGATCTATCGATCATAGTCGAAATGACCTTCCTATCCTGGATCTTACCACTCATATGAGAATCACACTCATACATAGTAGCCACATGAGGAAGGGACACCCTATATAAAAGCCGATTGGAATAGATCAAGATCGCGTAAAGTCAATGGATTAATTAATCGATTTGTGTTTACAAATCGGTGAAAGTTCGACCCCCCCCCCCCCCCCAGGCTCACCGAGGACCAGATCTTCTGATCTAGCCGATCACTCTAGGTTGTACCATCACAGTGAAGAATTATTCATGAAAAGATTATATTATCAGGTCCATCAAAAACTCTAAATTTTTTTTCGAGTTTAAAAAATTTCATATACTCCACGCTGCTTGGTGGCTGATACAGATTTGACCCGTGAGAACGTCGCTAATTTCGGGTGGCTCTCATGGTGCGACCGATCGACCGAGCGTGACAGCGTCAGCCTAACGAATAAAACGAGAAGCCTTCAATTCCCTTTTTATCGTGGCGTGGTTGCTAGCCGTGTAATTCAGTCACTCCCTTGCGAGCCAACGTCGATACAATTCCCGGATTTCTTAAGCGCACAAAGCGCAAGCATTAATATCTATCGCAGTGGCGCGAGCCGCCATTCATCGTTATTCGATATTAGAAAGAGTGTCTTGACCTATTGGCGAGGTTCGACATTTATCTGGTCTGCAGTCAGCCGAATGTACAGGCAGCTATAAATAGTGATGGCGATAATAATAATCACGGGCAACCGGCGAATATACATAGATGGAGGAACAGCCAAGAAAATGAATCGAAGTTTTGTCCAAACGAAGGAGATTACCTCAGTGGAACGTGTTCAGAATTACTCCAGGGGTGGCAGAGATTAAGGATGAAGTATATAGAGGCTAAAGTAAAAAAGAAGAAAAAAAAGGAGAAGAAGAAGAAGAAGAAGAAAAGTAAGAAGAAGGGAACGACGTGGCAGCGCGCCGATTAGTGAAACCGTGCACCCAATCAGCGGCCTTTTGTGTTTCCAAGAATCGGCCTGGCTATTCTACATCTGTTCCACGTCGGTCCATCCTACATCCTATTTCGTCCCTAGGCCAGCCTCGCCACGGCTATTCTCTCCGATTGGATATGCCGTATAGATATGAGGCGAGTCCGAAATGGAGAAACCAGTCCCAAATGATCTATTGACGGAGAAGGACGACGTTCCTTCATGGGACCTCAGCACTCACATTAGGAGTGACTTTGAAATCTCGCTCGATCGAATCGGTACCAACGAAATCGCTACCAGGAGACTAGATACCTAGATGCATCCCACGATCAGGAGATTCCCAATGGACCCTACTCAAAAATTTCCAATAGAGATTCCGCTCTCATCTGAAAAGGGCTGAATGTACCATGGCACAATCAGGTATCCATACAGTTCCACCAAGCATTCGCCATCCAATGGAGAACGGATTTACGGAGGATATCTTAGACGTGGCATGGACAGTGGTCCATTGTTGGACCACCATCCAGACTCACGCGGGCCCTCTCTCTTCGATAGCGGTACCGGACAGAATTCGTATGGTGGCATTCTTGTCGCAGGTAACATAAGCCATGATCAGAGGTAGAATGGGTATCGGGCATGTTTTAACCGTCCGCTGTTGGAAGCGCGATGTCGCCCCAGGTCAGAAGATAATATGCTGGTTTCATGGGTCATGCCTGTGGCTCGCCTATATAATCGTATGGGTTATAGCTGCAATAGCTAAGGCCCATGGGGGTTATATAGTCTCTTCCAGGCCATCTATCTTCAACCATTTGCCCTCGGTAAAGTCCAATGTCACCCATTGCATACTTATATGACTCTGCCAGTACCCGATCCTGCGAGATCAGTTTCATCCAATAGAGCCAATCTGGTACACTACTTTATAGCAAGTGAGCAAATTACGCGTACTAATAGACAGGATGTTTTGTCCGTCCTATAAAGGAATCCTTTAGAGACCCTATAGGGATTCCAGGATGTCCTCTACCGGGTTGGTTCACGTTGTTTTACTAAAGTGGATCCCTTAACGATCCTACTTGTCGTACTTTACCAAGACTTGGAAACATACCTGGTGATCGGTAGCTTACGGTCCTTTGGGTCACGGGGTAATGTCGTATATACCGCTCCTTGGATAATGTTCTCATGGGGCCCCACGTATAATCTAGCGAGCACGTTACACACGCTCGTTTCTCTACGCTTCCTTTTAGATCTTTTTTTTTCACCTACCGTATATAGTAAACTTATATAACGCGAAACAACGGATCGATTTACTTTATATTTATTTTCAATCCGAAACCGGACTCATCCCTTGGGCTAGTCGCCACTTTTCTGCACGACTTTCTTCGCTTCGCATTACGAGACACGGAATGCGCCAGGATGACGAAGATTCTCCGATTTCTGCTAATATATTCGAATAGTTCATTCTTCTGCGAGATACCGCAGTATTTGTATATGTATATATATATACATATATCGTTCATTTAGTTCCCTACAGCCTCGCATAGTCTTATGGTTTTTCTGGTACGATCCTAACGATAATCTTGTACAGCCATCAATTTCGATTTCCATCTCTCTTCCTTTATTCTCTACGCGTAAATAATGTCCTTATGTAATACAAAAGGCCGTACGGTCGCCATTCATCTTACATCCGACAGCACACGAATACACGACAGCTATTAGATGTCCACGATCATAGAATGTCTCCATCCACGATGGATATTCACTGGTACTATTCGAAACTTCGTTAATCCTGCATCTTGTAGTTAGGTTTAGCTTACGCCATAGTTATCCCATACCTGAGTACATGAGCGCGCTTATAAAAGTATAGATATGCATAAATGTATATGCGTGCTAAATGAATAATTTTGCTCTTTCTCTTTCTCTCTTAAGGAGAACAAGGAGTATGACGGTAAGTTGGTGCTTAATCCATAACTGAATTTTCTCTATGAGGTTATGTTGTCTATACCGACCTTTTTCCTGGCGTACTATCACGAACGAACTTTACCATTAATAATTCAATACTATGCTGCATTTGTCCGATACTTGCTTCGTAATAATTCATTGCTCGCTACCTCCTGCCGATTCTTATAGTAGCCGATCGCGAATTGCCTCACGCTTTCCGGCACAACGATAGCTTTACGAGTTCGACTTATATTTGTCCTTTAGCAGGTTTTCGGTCCACGCCCATAATCGCGCTAGTCGCTTGTCTCCACTCATTAACTCACCTCATTATCGATTGACTTTAGTTACCGCTACGATTGCGCTTGTACTTTATGTGGAGGGCTCGTTACGTAATTCGAGTATACAGTTCTCCATTTTGTTAACCCGCGTGCGTATGCTGTATGTACCTTGTTTCTTACCTTCACTTTTTTTTTCTTTCGTGTATTCATTTTATGGCGATGCCAAATAAACTCTCGCGCTACACTGTTTATTATTCCTAAGGTGTGGTATTACATGGGTTTTGTATTTTTGAATTGTTTAATGGAGCTTTTGATTTTAATGGTATTTATCAAAATGTTTTTCGTTGT
The DNA here is from genome assembly GCA_030142285.1 of Calameuta idolon. Lineage (NCBI taxonomy): Eukaryota > Metazoa > Arthropoda > Insecta > Hymenoptera > Cephidae > Calameuta > Calameuta idolon. The sequence goes on along the minus strand of JARQSV010000350.1, from coordinate 2,873,203 downwards.
AAAGTGTTGTGTAATTTTTATATGGCTTTTATGTTACAATGTATTCGTTCGTTATTCAGATAGTACCGTTGTTTAAAGAGAATTTGTAAAATAATGAATTTTTTTATTTGAATCGCTAACCTGTACCGAATTGTTTTTGAATGGTCAGCACAAGTTTTTTGAACATAATTTTTCATAAGTAGGAAGAACTAAATATGTCATACTTCGATTATTGCTTTATATGATCTTTCTTAGTTTCGTATTTTCTGTTACGTTAAAAATTGCTAAGAAAAATTTCTCAAGCTATTAATTCTAACATAAGGTACCGCTTGGCGCTATCTCCAGGTTTTTTCCTGCAACTCCTTTGATCCTTTTATATCGGGTTACTTTGCATTTCGAACACGTTCTTGGAGGAAAAGAATTGGATCCATAAATCACTATTATTATGTTAAACCAGAGATTAAACTATAAATACGACTGGCTGCATAGTGATGGCAGTTACAGCGAGATAACAAATTGAACACTGCCAAGTCGAAGTTTCTGTAGCGCGGGAATTGCAAGCATCTACTTTGAAGTACAGCGTTATAATATATGGATAGGGTTTTTAAAAGGATGGCGTTCTCAACAAGGTATATTTTATTATTCATTAATGATACATTAAGTGATTGCGCTACGTTTGGTTCGCCGTTATATCTTTGGCGCTCCATACGCATCCGGCATCCGCTCGATCGTGTAACGATGCTGAGAAACATACATTATAGGTACACCTGGTATTTTGCGTATTCTTCTTTTCAAGTCTTTGTCATTGGTTGCTACTATGTAACATTTGTGCTATAAAAAAATATAATATTCAAATTTTATATATCTATTTGTCGAATAATAAAACTCACCTGAGTTACCCTATTAACGATACAGTCATCTGCATAGGTCCCTTTATGCATACAAGGTAGTCTTTCAAATCTTGAATCTTTTATGATCTTTAAAGCAATTTTATATTTTGGTCCAAGTTTCTCTAACTCTCCCATGACACAATCAGTTATATATGGGATGCATTTTGCATATAAGCAATCCATCATATTTTGAATAATGTCCAATTTATTTTTGACAGAAAAGTTTATAAAATTTGTATCAATCAGAATGTGATAGGGTGGCCCCAACTGAGTGTTGTATTGAAAGAATAGTGCTGATGATTGTTGTGGTCTGAAAGAGAACACAGTTTTATAAACAATTATATAAATTGAAATTGATTTTAAATCAACTTACACTTCCTTAACTTTCATTTCTGTGAGATCTTCTGGTTTCTTTTTTCGTGGTGCCGCACGTAGATTTGCTTTACTGTTAAAATTGTCATAACAAATTCAAAATAAACGTACAGTGTAACACAGTATTAATCAAAGATCAAAATATTCAAATATAACTTTACATTCTGGGATCGCTGGGACTGATCATCTTCTTCATCTGAGCAAATCGCTGCATGACAACCTTACGAGTCTTCTTATTTTTACCCTGTGTAAAATAAAATTTACTGCATAACCTCAACTTTACATACATAACCTATGATCACACTTATATCATTGTAATAATCCATGAAGCTAAATTACAGGGATTCAAAAATTCGATTCATTTTTATTGTAAATTATTAAACTTACCATTGTATTATGGCTTCAATTTCTTACTTAATTAACAGACTAAACTTTACGAATTTTACAACCACAAAACCACGCTTTGCGCTTCCTACACTTTTGACATTAGCACACCACTTTGAAAGTGATCACGAAGAAACGCGAAGTGTCAATCGATAAAATTCGGATTTCTTCGGGTATACAATAAAGATAGTCTAATACGGTGTAACGAAAGTAAATAAGGATCAAAAGTTCCGCGTGTAGTTGGGCTTGGGGACCTGTCGAGCGATCGTTGAGCGCCAACCGACACGTTGGCTCTTATTATGGCAGTTTTTGTTAGAAAAAGTCAGCCGACCTAAAGTCAGCATATTATTCGGTAATTGTGACCTATGCGAGAAAATTTGAGCTGTTGACGGCGGCATAAACATTTTGGAGTTCTTTATGCAAGGTGTGTACTGAATAGAAGGAAGCAAAATATTTACTAATAGAGAAAAGAACCTTTGAAGAATTTTTGTAAAAATAGGTTAAATATACTGTTGGAACTGCCGTGACATATAGAAATACCTGTTAGGGTTTGGCAGAAATATTTATAGCTATGCTGTGCAAATATATCATAAATATCAAGAATTTGTTCTTTAATGTTTGAATTTTAAAAAGACTTTTGCTGTATTAAAAGTTTATAAGAAAATATGTTTTATGAGTTTATTCACATGTTAGATAATAAAATTTTCCTGATACATATGATAGTATAAGGTTTTTATGTGTTTAATGTAAATAATTTGTGTTATAACTATTGATTTTGTTATAGGATCCTGATATTTAATGAAAATGCGGATTGTACGAATAAAGAGAAATCGCCTAATGAACTTTTTGATTGGGGTTGCCTTGCTCTTATTGATTCTATATGCATTATATATTTTTACATCAGATAATCAAGCAAAAACGTTAAAGGGATACTGGATTGATGGCCTTAAAAGTAAACAGGTAATTTTTTATAAGTTAATGTCAAAATAGTTTGCAGTTCGTATAGAAATTAAAATTCATGTACTTTATTCTTATTCATCAAGCATCCAGTACTGGTAGAGGATTTGGGAAATTTTGAACCCAGAAATGTACCTGTTAAATCAGGACCTGGTGAGGGAGGAAAGCCTCACATTTTAAGGGATGATCAACAGAATGATGTGCAGCAATCAGAATCTGATTATGGAATGAATATGGTTTGCTCCGATGAAATATCCTTGGACAGATCGGTTCATGACACCAGGCCTGCAGAGTAAGTGTTTTATTTTTTTACATACATATATAAAATATAGTATTTACCCTTCACGTGTAACCACATAATTTATTTAACTTGAATACTGTAATATTACAATTATGTGAATGTTCATGTATACATATGCTTACTATGTTGATTTGTTTTTATTGCATCCATTGAATAATCCCCAATGAAATTTTGTATCAACCCAGAGTATAATATCCTTGGTTAATAATGCTAGCATAGTATTTGGTACTTAATCTTAAGTTATAAAGTGGCTGTATTGAAAGTTCTGTAGCAATAGCCTCATGTGATATTTGCAGCAAGTTGATGAATCAGCAATTTCTGTTTTAATAACACAATATGAAACGACACTGCCATAAAGAAAAAAAATAGATAGTCATGTTAGTACCACTTCAATGGTAGTTTTGCTTAATTCTAATTAGGAGACGAAATAAGTTGCGTACATGCATGTTATTCTTTTATGCTCAGGAAATTTAAATTTTTCGTCAAAATATCGTTTATTACCTCTTGTTCCATCATAGCATTCCAAGAGACAAAAACAGACATCATGTCTACTTTAATCTCAAGATACTGCGATTCACTCATTAAGATAAATCGGCCGATATACTTGGGAGACTACGCGAACGGATAATATTACAATAATTATCATTTTCAAATGCTTCATTTGGATAAAAATTAATAATATTAATACTCTCACCTGACTCATAACTGAACATGTATTAATTTCTTCCTGAGCTCACTCTTCTGTTTCTCTGCGTCTTTCTTCGAACGTGAGATCAACATTAGGCCGTGCTTTAAATATTTTTTGTTTCATTTGTATTATGCCTAATCTTCAAGCTTAAAAATTTTCTTATGTTCATTAACTTGTCATAAATGTGTGGTATTCCTAAAAATACTTATATCTGAACAATTACGGCCTGAAAGATTATAGGACATCGTATTTTTCATTTCATAAGTTACTAGAAAATTACCGAGTTTAATGAAATGTGAAATTTGCAATGGTGAAATACTACACATTAAAGAATAACGTATTAAGATTGACTCTGTGAAAGAAGATAGTCATTCTCTTTTTGTTTACTCGGATATTTTTTGGTAGAGGCGAAACTGTAATGTTTTCAGAGCCGAATTCAAGCTCTAGAAATCAGTTATTATTTCTTTTCTCGTTATAGCACCGTCATAACAATCGTCAATGGCCTAAGCCTCTTACAGCATACCATATGTGTAATCAACGTAATATTGAAGAAGCTTAAGATACTAGTGACAATGTTTACTTTGCTCTTGACATAGAACATTTAATTAATTATCATTTCTTCACATCCGTGTTAGGTTTTATTAAGAGAATCATATAAGGAACAAGTTATGATTCATCATATACTATTTGTCATGATGATACTATAAGTGGAGAAAACTCCTCTTTCAATATTGGATCTAACAGTGCCTTTTTTCATAATCTAGATGTAAACATTGGAATTACCCTGATGAACTTCCAAAAACTAGTGTTATCATAGTGTTCCACAATGAAGGGTGGTCAGTCCTAATGCGAACAGTACATAGTGTTGTCAATCGCACACCTCCTCAATTCTTAGAGGAGGTTTTGTTAGTCGATGACTATTCAGATAAAGGTAAATATTTCACAAGGTAGAGCAAAGGTAACTTTACTTACATGAATCATTTTTTTTAGATAATTTAAAGGATGACTTGGAAACTTATATTGAGAGATGGAGTGGAAAGGTTCGATTAATTAGAAATCATGAGCGGCAAGGATTGATAAGGACCAGGTCTCGTGGAGCTCGAGAAGCTAGAGGTGAAGTTATCGTTTTCCTGGATGCTCATTGCGAGGTCAATGTTAATTGGTTGCCTCCGCTCTTGGCTCCTATTGCTGCTAATAGGTAATTAATACATCCACTCAAACATGATCTTACTTGCTTCTTTATAACTATGTGCAACTGGCCATGGTAAATTTTTCTTCATGTTATTGTGTATAAGTATTTCTTCAAGATTTAACTTTTGTTTATTTACATGAATTTTTAGCAACATTATGACAGTACCCATAATAGACGGAATTGATCATAAGACTTTTGAATATCGACCAGTTTATCAAGAAGGCCATCTCTATAGAGGAATCTTTGAGTGGGGAATGTTATACAAGGAAAATGAATTGCCTAGACGTGAATCTAAAATGCGTCCGTATAACAGTATGCCTTACAAGTACGATTATTATTTAATATAAAAATTAAGAATTTGTTTGCTAAGCAACAATAATGAATCTTTAATCTCTTATTCAGATCACCTACTCATGCGGGTGGTTTGTTCGCCATTAATCGCAAATATTTCTTATCTCTTGGTGGATACGATGAGGGTCTGCTTGTTTGGGGTGGAGAGAACTTTGAATTATCCTTCAAAATTTGGCAATGTGGTGGTAGTATAGAGTGGGTACCGTGTTCTCACGTAGGTCACGTGTACCGTGGGTTTATGCCTTATACGTTTGGTAAGTTGGCACGAAAAAAGAAGGGTCCTCTTATTACCATTGTAAGTAAAAGTATAAGTTCATTATTTTCCATGTCTTCTATTACCAAGGAACTGTCAATAATCTTATAATCATTTTTGTAGAATTATAAGAGGGTCATTGAAACATGGTTCGATGAGAAACACAAAGAGTTTTTCTACACTAGAGAACCACTGGCTCGATTACTCGATCATGGTGATATTACGGAGCAATTAGCGTTTAAGGAACGGATGAAGTGTAAAAATTTTCAATGGTACATGGATAACGTTGCTTACGACGTCCTGGATAAGTTCCCGGAATTGCCTCCCAATATTCATTGGGGAGAGGTAAGCTAATATACTTGGACATTTTTTAAATTGAAACATACGAATTACAGAATTTTGTATAATTTGTTTATAGCTGCGAAGTGTAGCCACTTCTGCATGCCTCGACACAATGAGTCACGCTCCGCCAAGTCTTATGGCCACTTCGCATTGTCATGGTTTCGGTAATAATCAGGTAAACACTTAAATAACATACTTATATAAATTAAAAATAATAATTGATTATTTGCTAATACAATATGTAATCCATGTTGTAGCTCATGAGACTAAATGCTAAAGGTCAATTGGGTGTCGGTGAACGATGCGTCGAAGCAGATGGTCAGGGCATAAAATTAGCTTTCTGTAGATTGGGTACTGTGGATGGTCCATGGCAATATGACGAAGTAAGATTAAGAAAAAATTTATTCCATTTTTGCGGTATCGTTTGATACCAACGAGGACAAATATTAGAACACCGCATATATTTTGTTCGCGTAAAACAAAACAAAAAAGATTACGCGAATGATATGTTTGTACAATGATCTATTATGTTTTTTAGAAAACAAGGACACTCTTGCACAAGGTGTACAAGAAGTGTATGGCTCTTCATCCACAAACACAACAATTATCTTTGATGCCGTGTGACATAAATAACACCTATCACCAGTGGAGCTTCCATCAAATTAATCCACGTTGGTGAAGGATTAACTATGATCCGATGACATCATTTATATTCTAAATCTGCGAGAGAAGTCAAGGTACTCCTTACTTGTATAGGCGTGTCTTCGATGATGAGTACAATTTCGTTCTCGAAAAAAAAAATTGGTTTCGTAAATCGACGATGGGCTAATTAAATATTTTTGGAAAATGTCATATGATTTCTACTAGATATTTGAAGTATGAATTTTGAAACGCCCACTTTATGCAAACACGCACAACGGAACTTATAGACTGTTCAATTATGTATTTTTTAAAGCGTGATTCCATCCATTATTTTTTTTTTTATTAACTTGCGTTATACATTCCACATAGAGATTTGAAGATTTTAAATAGTTTCAATAAGGAACGGGTATTTCGTGACTTTGAGGTCGAACAAAGAACGTATATCGAATCGATATCAGGTCTTAGTTCGAAAAGCATTCATAGCGATGAAAGAAATGAATTCATAGGGGCAATGGAAAAAAATCTTACAACCAAGTCTTGGATTACGATAGCATGTAATGAATCGCGAGCTGCCTATTCTTTTTTTATGTATGTATATGTATAATCTGGATCCAATTCATCTGAAATAACATGGTAGTAGCACTTTGTACCTTTCAAAGCATAGCTCTAAGAAGACATTATCATACTTAAATCTATGTCTAGACCGTAGCAGGAAGATTTCATCTATTTAGAACAGGTTGGACAGCTCGAATACAACCTTACAGGAAATGATCAAAGGAGAAAAAGAATTGAAGAGTATATTTCAAAATCTCGTCAAGTTCTTTTTCGCGTATATATGAACAATAGTGTTATAACAGCAAAAGTTGTGGGCGCTAAATGTCCATGGAAACTGTAATCTCTTTTTCATATTACCTATATTGAAACAACGTGTTTTAATGCATGTTTAGCCAGTCGAAACGAGCAAATTTCAAACCGATGCTATTTACCGGGCAGAAAATTTCTACTTTCTGTCGGCTAAATAAGTTGCTGTCTTTATTTCATCCTTGTTAGAATCGAATTTGTTTATTGTAAGCCTCTGAATGTTTATTTCATTCTAACCATCAACCAATCTGACAGTTGTTGTGTTTGTTATTTGTTGTTGCGCAATCGTTCTGAAATTTTCTCGTTTCAACTTGTTCCAGACATTAAAACTCCCAGTTTCAATGCGGGTAATATGAAAAATATAGTTTGTGACACGGGATGAAACACGATTTCAGACTGCGGCCTGCGGGTGATGTCAGCCCTCGCCTGTAGCTTGGGCAGCCAACTTCACCCTAGTCTGAAATCGTCTTGTTTCATCCCTTGTCACACAATATAATATTGTTTACATTGCTAGTGATGTTATTGATGACACAATGCTAAGTTTACTGTCTTATTATGTTGTACTAGCTTCTAGAGGTCCCTCGCGAGGCCTTCGGTACTGTTTCGTATCCATGTTCGTGAAAAGTACTTTTGCCGGGGGCAATGATCAGAAATATTTGAAAAATCTATATCGATGATTAAGGCTACCTGAACATTGAAAATTATGATTCGAAATTCAGGATGTTGTAAATTAAGATATTTAGTCGTAAGAAAAAATGATTCAAGATACCGTCATCAAAAACAATAGCTGGGACTGAACATCAATATTGGAATATTCAGGAATTCCTTAACATATACCTATGTATATGTATATTCGTCAAAAGATTTTGCAGCTGTTAATTTTAAAAAACAATTGCCGAGCACGCGCGAGCGAATGAAGAAAGTCCGAAATTTCGTCAGAATAATAAAATTCAATGAAAATTTTTATAAAAAAAATTGACTCCCAGGGGGATATGCGAAACGTGTCACAATAATTTTCGTTTAATGACAATAATATTTATGAACAAAGGGGTTAAAGGGTATTATACATACTTTATATTACTGTCACGAACGTTTGAACTGGTTTCAAAAGTGATTGACTTATTACTTGATATTATTATTTATATGAGATGCAAAAATTGTAATACTGGACAATCGGTTTCTAAATACATGGTACAAGTGAACAAGGCATGATTATTAAAAATTGCACTTAAACAATTTTGTTGATATAATAAAGAATTTTTTTTTATTTGAAGGCAGGAAGTCCTGTCTACTTGTATCATAATCAAATGTTCTTTCCGCTTTGACCTTTATAAAAGCATTGCTCTTCATTAAATGCCAAGTGTCACCCTTGCTGCAAAAAAAATGACAAGGGGCACGTTGAAATTGCAGAACTCGTGACATTCGCGAGATCATGACAGTGTATTGTAAGAAAAAGAATATTTTATTAAAATAAAATCGATTTTTTAATAATTTGATTATTAAATTTTGAAGGGGTCCATATTATTATCAGTGTAATTAACAGTATATTTAAATTAATATTTCTTTTATTATCCAATTTTACGAATCCGTATTAATACAGAAAGTGCGCTTTAACCATGAAATTCAAACACATTCCACAATATGTCCACAATTCTTCTTATCGCTAAATTGTGTAAAAAGCACATTTGCCGAAGCCGTTGGTGTAATATTAGTAACTCGGCATGACATGAAGCATTGTTTGTGTATGAACTTGTGAAGAGACAGAGTAGAAAAACCTAAAAGAAATAATTCCATTTTACATGTCGATCCATTTATAACATTTGAAAAATTATGTTTTATATAATGTGCTTATTTACCGTATCAATGAGGTATATAGTAACGTTAGAATCAATCATTATGAAAACGTTTTATTGATTGGTGTTTACGATATCATCGATCTTCAATATACTGCGAACGGTCTCAGAAGCCAGAGTTATCAGACTGATGGAAACCAAAAGTGGCTGCACGACGTTTTCGTCCAAGATATTGGTAACTGTACCCTTACGTACATTTATCCCAGCAGTTTTCTCACCCTGAGCATGTTTATTTCGAAGCTCAGTTACTGTAGCTATTGGATTGAGTCCAGCGTTCTCCGCCAGGGTCGATGGGATCACCTGTAATTGTCAAGGAACGTAAAGATAATAAATGAGAAATTCTTCACTTCTTAATGTATAATAATGTACAGTGTAAGCTACCTCGAGAGCATTGGCAAACGCTCGAACGCAGTAAGCATCTACACCGCCTAGAGTCTGGGCGTAAGAAGCCAACTTGAGTGCCAGTTCTGTTTCCGGTGCACCACCTCCAGCAATGAGTGCCTTCTGCTTGACCAGGCAGCGAATAACGCATAAGGCATCATGGAGTGAACGATCTGCTTCTTCTAGAACAAGCTTGTTACTACCACGGACAAGGATAGTTACAGTACGTCCTTGGTTTTGAACACCGGTGATCTGAAATAGTCAAATAAAATTAAGCTGAATCCTGATATGTTAAGAATACGAAGAGAATGAATGGAATATGTTGGGAAAATTTACCTTGACGAATTTGGAGTTACCGGTTTGGACTTCTTCGCAAAGCTCGGCGTTCACCAGATTCTCAGGCAAGAAATGATCCAAAGAAGCGATTGGTCGGCATCCCAAAGTCTTGCAAACATAAGGAATATCCTCGCGTTCGATGTCCTTGATTACCATGACTTTGATTTTATCGAGGAAGTGAATAGCCAAGTCGCTGACGGCGTCACGGAGAATAGATTTTTGTACGAGCAGAACGTTACATCCGCTCTTTTTTATTTGTTTGACGATGTTCAGTATATAAGCTCTTTCTTCCTTGAGCACCCGGTCCATTGCTGCATAATCTGATACGATGACGTTATGGTCCATCTGTAAATATTTGGTTTATCCTACTGCATAGGTCAAGGATCAGGTTAATGTTTACTATTACTTACATCAGTTTTAGGTGGTGATATACAAAATTGAATAAGACCAATTTTAGCTTTTTCAATACGTCGCGGTCCATTAACATTGCACGATTTCTGAGTAAAGACCAGACCTTCAATCAGTTCAGTATCTTCAACGGTACCTCCTAATTTTTTGATAACTTTGATATCCTGAAATATGCAAAATATTATGGTATTGTTTATATATTTTAAATCAACAAAATGAAAGTATTTTCATGCCTTACTTTCAAATCGACAGCATTCTCTTTTCCCGGTTCAGTTACTTTTAATACTGCATTTACAGCTAGAGGTGCTAGAATGCTCGATTGTTGGAAGACTACCTGGAAATAGTAGAAAGTAATTAGTGTTTTTTATTATAAAACAAAATTTTATTGCATAGTATATAATTACTTTGGAGTTAAGCGATGTGGCAGCAGTCTTGATAAGAGATTCTTTATCTGCCAAATCAACTGGTATGGACATGTCTTTCAAAATCTCTACTGCTTTTAATGCAGCCTTTTGGAAGGCATCACTGATCAAAGTGGGATGAATTCCTTTTTGCAATAAACGTTCAGCAGCTTCTAGAAGTGCACCAGCTACAACTACCACACTGGTAGTTCCATCGCCAGCTTCAACATCCTGAGCCTTTGACAATTCTACCAACTGTAAGAAATAGTAGAAGTTAATAAATGCCTTGTCAGTTATTGAACAATTAAAAATAATTATCTATACCTTACCATTTTTGCTGCTGGATGAATGACATTCATTTCTTTAAGAATGGTGGCCCCATCATTTGTAATAGTGACCTCTCCATTGCCAGCTTGGATCTGACACAATACATTTAATTTGGCATAATTTATTTAGTACTACGTACATTGATCGAATGTCGTTAATATTTACCATTTTATCCATTCCACGGGGTCCCAAACTCGTACGAATGGCATCGCTTACAGCTGAAATAAAAAAATCATCAAATGTTAAATTCATATGATTCAGTGCACGTGGGTTTAGTTATGGCAGCGCCCATAGTTATGACCATAAATGGAGTCACTTCAACTCATATTCCAAAAAATCGCAGTAGCACATTTCTTCCTTAACTTTAGAGAATACAGTTAAAAAATAATATATGAATACAAAAATGAACCCACCCTTCGCAGCATTGATGTTACTCGTTCGAATATCGGTAGGTTTGCTTTTATCTTTGTACGCTTGTCCGTGGGTGCGTCTTCCATCGCCGGCCGCTGAAAGTGCCGTCATTTTACCTTTTTTATATGTTTCTCGTCGATTAGATACTTTTGATATTACTGGTGCAAGCTTCTGAGAAGCTTTGCGACTGAATTTACGACTTCTGGCTTCGCGTGGCACTTTTTTCCACCTAGTATTCGCTTGTTAAAAACGCACTGGTAACGGAGGCTTTCACTTGAAATACACGAAACACGAGGTTTTGCACTCGATCATTGATGTCGAGAAGGTTGGAGAAGGTTCGTTGTGCCATGGAATAAAGTGCCTACTATGTTGGGCAACATAGTTGGGAGTGTGATAACGCTCGTGTTTCACACTTTTGACACCAGATGGCCGAAGGCAGCAGAAAATTTAACTTTGTGAACTCAGCATTATTGGATTCTTGTACGACACACTGAACATAGCCTAGTTATCGCAGCTGATTTTTTATTTTTACGTACATGTTTTGAATTTGCCAGTCTTATCATTTTCTTAATTTTAAAAATTTTTACGTTTAAGTCATTCTTCACAAATGATACATTTTACCTGTATTCTTAACTTTTTTATTTCATTGTACGAAAGTGTCTTATATAAATATATTTTTACCAATTTATCTATGCTACAAACCATTACGGAGTTTCGATATGATAGGTAATAAAATTTCTATATAGATTATTTTGTACTTTTCAATTTTACTACAAACTTATGTATTGTTCGTTTGCAGCGTCTAAATTACACAAAACCACTACATCCAACCATGAAATATAAATCGGAACTGTCTAAGGAACAATCCTAAAAATCTGAAAGATTATTAAAATCAAGGAATTCCGAAGATAAACTGAAAATGTAATTCTCAATTATACAAACTTTAAACTATAATAATATTTATAGAATTACTTAAATAAAACCCCTAAAATGCCAAAGGAATATCTTCAATAATTCATCTATGTACTTGTAATAAAATACTTGTAAAAGTAATTCATTTCCTAAACTTTGTTAAAAGGTAAACAATTAAAAAACCGTCTAATTTCCCACGCACTATAGAGGAACACGCCTTTTCTTAAGTAGCATCATCACCTCGAGCACCGTCACCATGATCAAAGGGTCTTTTATACTTTTTATGGTGAAACTCAAGAGGCCATGTGTCTCATCGACGACGGAAACTTAAAACTTCAAGGTGCATTCCAATCGTAACGGTTTTCCAGATTACAGCCCTCAAGTAAAAAGTGCTCCCAAAAAATTCAACCAACTGGCCCAACCCAGGTTTCATGGGAGTTAAGAAATTTTAATTTCCCCCATGGAATACTCTCCTATAAATATACATACATAAACTCGTTCGTCTCTAATAAATATACTCGAAAATAATGTAAAACAAAAGTTAATTTCCAAGTGGCTATAAACTGTCATAAGCCTCATGTTTCCAGATTAGCAAAATCCACTCATTTCGCTACACGTTAACGACAGCGACATGCTTGATCGTTACTGTCGCACGATACCATCCGCGATAATTCAGAATACGTGTTCAGCCTAGTAATATTCTTAATGCTAACACCAGGCGCGCTCGCTAAAGAGTAAAGACATCGAAGCAGTACGTTATCGCATACGATTTACGAGTGCAAACTGCTTTTGTAGGACTTTGGAACATTCGAGTAATGAGAACTGGCAGTTCACCTGTGCGTTTCTATGTTATCGCTAATACTCCACGTCTATATATATGCTCTAGTATACACTTATTTGCTACTATATGCACCGAGTACAGCATGGGTTATCATACCGGGTAATCCAGAAATCTGGATTGTTCTTAGAAGCAGAAGAAACAATTGCTGTTTTATGCGACATAAACATATGGAATTTCTTACACACTGTGTCCTGTATATCCCAATGTTATGTTCTTCAGTCTGTACACGTGCAGTTGCGTAATCGATAAGAATCGTGCAAAGATATCACAGGGTGTGTTATACGGAGAAATAATTTCAAAGAATTTTATTTCTCTAAATAACTCTATATGCATGGCTACTCAACTACTATGCATGTATACTGTTACGATCCTATATACTGGGTGGACATAAATAATTGCTATTACAACACGCATCTAAGAAACAAGAGTGTACTAAAAGTAATGAGAAGCATTTTTAATTCTTTTGCGAATAAGTTTTTCGCGAAATTGTCATCAAGGATAGAATTGAAAATACTTTTGTTTTCAGTCTCATCCGACTTGTTCGTGACTCAACGTCTTACAACCTCTTCAAGGATTTACGTAAATGCCTCCGACGAATTCTTTTGATTCAGTCCGCATACAAATAGTTCAAGCATCGATTAAAAATACATTTCACGAAATGTCGCTCGAATACGTTTCGTCTCTTCTTTTCAATATACAGCCTGCGTTGTTCTTTACGTAATCCAAATACTTGCCACTTCATGTATTAATCGTTGAACCACGTCGCAACCAGCAACCTTTCCATTTTCCATGCAGCATGCAATACTGGCTGAACTATTAACAAGGCGACAATCTTACCTTTAGCCATGACACACACTTTTACTTTTGCCTCTTGGCGGTATCAGCGGGTGGACCGGAAGAAAAGGTTTCACGCCATATAATTATGACTAAATAAATAAATCTTATTTATCTATTCACATTTTATGTAGCTGATCGCTCTAGTCACATGTTATGTGACTATTATAAGTGCGCATATGCATATACATAGGTAGACACATCCTGGAAGGAAATAGTAATCCGTTGTCGCCGGAACGCTTAGCACGTACATTTTTACTTCCCTTGTAGATGCTGTGTGGAATTACTATAGCGTTAGCATCATTGGATACCTTGCTTACAGATATAACAAGACTTTAACACTGACAATGAAAACTTGTTTCAAAAATTTATACTGCTTGTATATTATGGATATTAAAAAATCTGGTAGTACCTTATACCTGTGCAGAGAAAGAATAATTTTCGTGTAAAATTTCAAAATTCACAAGTGATGAATTTTTCTATATTCCTTTTCGTTTTATACTTTGAAAGGGAAGAAAGGATTGCATGCATCTACCAGGTCCCCGTGTACGAGATGAACTGAATAGCCTTCTTACAGGACGCTTTTCAACATAGTACAATGCTAAATATCGAAAAAGGAAGTGCCTTCATAAGTATTGTGGTATTTCATTGTTAGTTCCTCCACAGGAGCAGCACCTTCTTTGTCTAAAAGGTAAGAGCAAACTTCTCAAGATACGAGCGTATAGAATAAAATTTTTAAAAAGCATTAATTCTTCTGTACGTACCAATCACAGGATTTGTGATCATAATAAACGCAGTCAACGCGCCAGTGGCAACTGGAGGTACCAGAATCAGGACAGTAGGACTTCAGAGGCCGAGCCCACGTGGTTCCTTCTACGAGGATGCCCTAGTATTCTGTATCAACGGCATCCTAACGTAGAAACCGAGTTCCCTACCTTCTACCCCAAGGCTACCCTTTGCACAGTACAGAGCAAGAGGAGCAGCAGACCCGTTGGTTAGTTCCCTTCTACCTGCAGGCAGCCGCTGACATTCTGTGTTGACGTCACGAAGATAATACCTGGCTGGCGCAGTGTAGCCACACTGCTAAAGGTTCTGCCACACCGACCAGGACAAACGCTCGTCGGTGTTTCTCAGGCTGACTTACATGTGTATTCACTCACAGGTGTACTGGCCGGTACACACAGCCATTATACCTACTACACTGAGCGCACTTTAGGCTGAACGCACAACGGCTGACACTCACCCACAAACTGTCGGCGGTCACGAACGACCGAAAGCCGCTCGGTCGTTATTTGCTCTGTTCGTATTTTTATCGCAAGTTTTATTGATAATCGCACGCACTGTGAAGAGTGAATATTTAATAGTGAAAATAGTGATTTTTTAAAATGAACCTGTGGTACCGATTGTAAATTATAACAAAATTTTGGTGTACTTCGATTCTGGTCAGTGAGTGCATCATGTTTATTGAGGTTTGAGCGTCAGATGCAAGTTATTGTATCAGCATTGTTTTTGCTGGATATTTATTTTGAAAGCATTCGACCAGTAGTGAAGGGTAATTTTTTGTTGGTTAGGAATTAATGGAGGTTTACTATTTTTAATGAGTTTTATTGTTCGACTTTAGTGAGTTAATTAATTATCGTAGCTGCTAATTAATTGTTGATTATCGATAGGCGCTTCGACTAGACGCATAGAGAAAGTGTCAACTGTTGCAGATTATCTTCAACGGTGATTCTTGTAGCCACCAAGTCATTAAACTCGATTTTAAACGAAATTAGAAAGATTGTTTTAAACTGGAACGATTTGTGGCTTTATATATTATCTTATTGGACACTGATACGAGTTCGAGACGCTTGCCGCTTGTGATTTCAAAACAATCCGTTAGCCAGTTGAAAGTGAAATACTAGCTGATGGCTAATAAAACGATATGTGCAGTGCGGGAATTTTAAATTAAAGAAAAAATCTTGATCAATCCATCTACACGAATTGGTCGGTGACAATTAATTGAAAGTTTTAATATAATGAAGAAAAAATGAATGTCCCCATAGTATCGGGAGACATTATCGATGGCGATGGATATAAGCCGCGATTCATCAGGGTGAGTAAACAAATATTTTATATAACAAGATTATAACATTTTCAGTTCTTTTATCTATTGGACTTTTTTATCATCTTCAAGTTAATCTTTATATCCAAAATATTCACTTTATATCACAATGGAAACGATTGAACTGATCTTTCGAGTTGTTTATCGACATCGATAAAAAAATTGATGAATCGATGACGTCAATGCCAATATGATATATATGCAAGGCATGATCGATTCACGTATAAAACTTGTTTAATCCACGAAGAATACTTTAATGGATATATCATAGCTATGGTATTTCTACAAGTTGGGCACGCAGAATTCATCATCGTCATTCCATAGCGATGATGGTACGACAAAGCTTCGCGTACATGATGTTTCAGAATTTTTAGAATTGATCGTTAATAACTCTAACTGATAATCTTATCGCTTCAAAGAAACTGATTAATTCAATGTTATTCTTAAATTTTCTCTAAATTTTTCTATTTTATGATTCCATGCAGAGAAGTTTAATCTCACACTGAATTTACTATAAAATCGTGTATCCATAAAATGATACTTTTTTTTTTTAATTAAATGAAATTTATTCCTCCTGGAACAGCAGACATTTTGGAAAACTCACAATATCTATGACCAACTGTGGATATCACTTTGCTGTGAGAGTATCTTGAGAAACGTGTCCCGTGCCGTGGAAACTGTACCACGTACTTTATTGTTTAGACTTATCCACGCTCGCTCGACAAGAGTGCATATATGTAACATACTCGTCGTAGTTTATTGCGACTAGCAGGATAAAAACAGCCGCCATTGTTATCACCGGATTTCACGTACGAGAATCGCACGCTCGAAATTCTTACGAAAGCGACCGGTAACAGGTCCTCTGATGAACTTGGTCATTTTTAAAATGTTGCTTTATCATATTCTCTTACCCATTAGTCACGCACTCGGTAGCAGTTTAGTATGCAAACAATTATACTACAGTCTGCGTCAGGATTGTACGCGAGTTGCGTAAAATGTAGAACATTTGAATAAATGACAGACGCGTATCTGCACAATTGTTTTAATGTCACTCGAGATGTACTTTTACGTGTATTGAACATAGTGATAATTTCATGAACTATAGTATACTGTGTACGTCTGAATATCTGCATAGAGAGCGACAGTTTCTGCGAACTGAGTATAGGTATTGGTACAAGTGATTGCGTAAATGATTATATAAACCTCAGTTGGCTTTAATGGAACTGGGTGATCCTCAATTATATTCAATAGGTACGCGATAATTTTCATTCGATATGGGTACACATATATACATATACAGCATACAGGATACTCTTTAGGAAATAACATGTCAAATTGTACCGAAAGTTGGTTAGACCAATTGTCAATTGGATTATTGATTTTGTGTAGGAAATTTTATTTTCACTTGCTGATACAGACAATTTTTATCATTCATGGTGATTTGTATTTCAATTTTTTTTGGTTGATCTTATTTTTTCATATCTCAAATACTAAAAATTGTAATGCTAGGTATATTTTCATTTGGTTTTCTGTTTTGTATAACGAAACTCAAAAATACTACATTAACATGTAACGCGAAATTACTTGGTTTACCAGAAACCTTGAACGGTGATATTCTTTTCATTGAAACTCATAACGAAGTCACGGCCTATACCTCAAGGAATATCTTTTTAAAGAATTCGTCCAAGCGAAAAAGGCACCAACGAAAATCGTTAAAGCGTAACGAAAGCAGCACTTCGTGGTTTACATATTTTCCTTTGCTTTGCTTATTTGTATTTCCTATGTTTCACCGTTTTCGAAATCGTTCGCGAAGATGTTATATTCGATCTTGAAGCTATAGACTGTGTGACACGTGCCTACTTCGACGTTACGTGATCAGCTTACGCTTCCTCGTTCTCCGATTGGAGTTAAGGAACTTGTTTCTGGTATCATTTCCAAAAATGGTCGGATAGATGAAAATCTTAGATTAATAGGCATTTTTTGCGTGCAATCGTGATATCGTTTACTAGATATATATCTTGGTTAATATTTTTATTTGTGATGTCGAAAATATTCACTTTTTATTTATTACTGAAACGAGATTATTCGACTGCATATGCATTTTGAATTATAACTCATATTAGGAATCCATTTTCTTATCGAATACCCTTGTCAACCGTATCACCAATTGCAATTTGGAGTTTCAGGTATTTTTACGTGAAATGTATCTTAGATTTTTTTGACACTCTACCTTGTGTCTTAAATATTTTTGATTCCCATGTTTATAAAAATGTTAAGTTTCACTCTTTTTTTTTAATTTTACCAAAATCCGGAAATTTCTTGTTTGTTTGAATTTTTGGGGAAAGTGTTATTACAAGCAGAAATTCAAGTGCCACGATGAGTAACGTACTACTACTCGTATTGAACGGTTGAGGGGATGTGACGTCATAGGAACAGGTGTTACCCAGACAAGTGACTTCCGGTGGTTATGCTTGGATTACAGTTCTCCATTGAACGTTCCGTAATCTTGACATTGAACTCAGGTTCACGGATAACGATTTTTTGGCAGTGAAAACCAGCCTGCAAGTCTTATTGTATTTTACGTTTCTATAAATGTGACCGCTTTTTTTTAAATCCCTCCCTTATTCACTTTCATTTACTTTCGCGTCTAGATCCCATAGTAGGCCCCTGATAAAGCCGTACTCTTTTCCCTTCATCCAGGATGATTACTTCCGGTTTCAAATAAATCTTTACAAATTCTTTATTTCCGATCGTATCCTGTCCCATGAGGATATTATGTTTATTCTCGGATTAATTTACCATAAATTTGATATCCCCACATTCACTTTTACCCGTCATTCTGGCGACTATGCAACAACGTGATAGTATATAGTGCATTAAAAAACCACCGGAATTCCTCGGGGTAAAATAATCAAAATGGTACAACTACATGTGCCAGTTGCGCGGTATTTGTAGAAGCTTAGAAGTAACTTGAATGAAAGTTAACTTTCTTTCACTCTACGGTTAACCAAGCCCATATATTGCATATGAATATATTCATGGTAAATATGCACGTCTCGAAGCTCAAGGTAAATATACATGTTTCAAGTCTCAAATGTGAATTCTCAGTATCCATAAAGGAAGTTCGACATATTCCCCAAGCCCTTTTCTCTTCAATCGTCCTCTCGCAATACTCAATTCCATTCGTGCAGAATTCTCAATATCTTGTCTTTGTTACTTTCTTCCCGGAGGTCAGATCCTCCGTTACGCCGTTATTGAGCGTCTCGTACGAAACACACATATACATATACATATAGTATAAAAAAATACATAATGCCTCAACTCGAATATATATATAGTATATATATATACATATATATCCATACATATATCTACAGAAAGCATTATGTGAACCGTGCGGTTTAAACGTAGGCATTATCTTTACAACTGGCAATGCCCTATTGTGTACGCGGCTTTACGTCCTATGTTATTGCGATTTTGTACTACCAATCGTAAAAACATCGTACACGTGAGGTTCCAGCCGTAATTGGGTACTTCTTCAAAGGTATATTGGACATTCGTGATGTTTGACGGTCCTTCTTGGTTGGACGCCTCTGTTCATGGGTATCGTACACCTTCATGTACATATGTAGAGCACAGACTCTCATGTGCTTAAGAACCAACTTTAAATTCAATACGTGCGTACATCGATAGCGTCGTTAAAGGAAACGCTTCGTTTCCGGTTTGGATCGGGTAGCACATCAGTGGACGGACAGTCTTAATCGCAACCGGAAAAACGAGAGTCATGTATAGGATGTCAAAATTCATTTGAACTTTCATGTACTTGGTTCACGTTTCCTAGATATAATTACGACTGACTTTTTCTTTACATCGATCTATAGATCTTTTTATAGTGGGGAGTCACCTTCATTTTGTACAGAAGAATTTCGTTGGAGTAACAATGGATACCTTGAACCTAGGACTTCCTGTATGATTTCACAGTGTTCGAACCCGGAGAAAAAAAAGGAGACGTTGATTATTCGCGAACGAGGAATAGATCATTGATCATCATCGATCACTGATCGTTACCGTTGGCACGGGCTGTCCTGTGTAATCGGATTGGAACACGGATATGTCTTAACTAAGGATGAGATTAAGATGCTGGCTTGTGGTATTTTGTGTGATGGCAGGACCTTGAAGAATTGTCTGATTTTATTAGCATTAATTTTTTTATATCGACCGATATTATTTATTCGTACTTAATATTATTGTTCATGTACGTAATTATTCAATGGACGAATGCCTAGGTTGTATTTTTGTTAACGTTGGGTGGACTGATTCTGCTCAAATTCATTTTGATTAGGGTTCAATTATATTCGATAGATTTGGTGGTTTTTATTTTTATGAATTCGTATCCCAATTACATAGCTATGATTCACAATGTACATATACAACTGGTAACTACACGATGCGTAATACCGTGACGTCGCGAAAGGGGATTCCTGTCTAAAAAGTAACGACGCAGACACGAATCGACGATATCATTAAATTACTCGTATGAATTCACGCTATCTCGTTCACCTTTCTGTACAGCATTAATTACGCTTGCTATTAGATGCGATGCATGTTTTTTTATTACCACTGTTATTTACTATTTTGCACTGTGTTGGATATACACGTCTGGGTATGCGCTGTTACTCAACTTACTCGGACGTTGTTAAGTATACAGAACTTTGCTGTTGGTTGAATTATCCGAATCATTTATAGAATTATTTTATTATTTTATCTTTAATATCATTTTGAAAAGCATGACAGATGAAATGTGTTGGGATATTGTATAATTTTTGGCGAAATTTTTTATTTGAGTAGAATAACTTAAAAATTCTTGTCTTTTTTTGGTAATTACTTTACCAGCTACGATGAGTCACGTATAAAATGAAATTGCTGTCGCTGCTAGGTTTTTCGAAGTCAAGCCGAGTGTTTGTTCCTGTTGATAACAGGACGCGTTGACAACTATGAGAGAATGTAACAGCTTTATCAGACGTACAGGTGATATGGATAGGGTTGTTCAGAACGTAGTTTGTCGAAGCACTCGAATTTTTTTTTGTGTTACGCAGAATAGCACGCTAGCATGTCGTCTATTTGGCCATTGGCAATATGGCCGTTTTTACATAAGTACTCGGCAGTGATATTTGTTCCGGTAAAACACCATCTGGATGCAGTTCCGTTTGATCGATATCGTGAAAGTTAGCCAGCCAGGGTCGTCGATCCGATTTAGATGGTCGAGACATCGAGGACGTTGGAAAGCCGCAAGAATCAGGTTTTCGTTCAACAGCGTGGCCAGGCGTCACGTGACATTCTGGCGGGAACAAAATTCAAATCGAAAAAAAAAAGATACGTAAAATCCTTATTCTATCTCTTCTTTCGATTTCTCGGATGGTATACGGAAAAAATAATAGCTTCTCCCCACGCTCTAGTGCTTACGATGAAAAACGGACAGCCAACAAGGCGTAACTAAAGACATTTGAAATTGTTACTCGCGACCATCCATTAACTTTTTGCCAGTTTGACTACCCGAGTCATCGAGACGCCATTTTCCTTGTTCCTTCTTTACCGACATTTCTCGAACCCTCTTCAACGCCATATTCACGTATACAGCACCGAACTGCTATAAAACCGGAAATGTTTATCATTATCGCAGACCGTCAGTCTTTAATGCTTGGCTTAACACCAGGTTCAAGGTACTTCCTTTGGGGCGCTGGTGTTTCTTGTGAAAAGTCATTCCAGTACGGTGCAGAATTTTCCAGTAGATTTTAGATGTGACAGGATAGTTTACCTTACTCTTGTTACCAACTACGTACCCTTATTCAGGTAGATTCTAGATCTCGACCGTCAACGCTTTCTTCCTCCCTCCTGACTCACCTACGTGCACCGTCAACGTCACTTCCAATATCGTTGGCCGTTGACTGCATAGGATGTCACTCACCCGAATGGTGCATTACGATGACTTGCTCACGTATTTTATGCGGTAACTGCCACTGGCTCGAGAATACCAATGGGCTAGGGAGTAATTTAGAACGTGACAAAAGACTGTGAGCCTTCTTACCTGATAGTCAGTAATAGTCACTGTATCTATGTATATCTTGATTTATGCTTTGCGTAAAAGCAGTGACTAACCATGGAATCATATATACTGGTAGGCAATACGATAGAATCTGTATTTTAGGACCATAGAAGGATATAATTATACCGTAAAGAGAATGATCAAATTTTTCTTGAAATTTATATTTCTATGCGTAAGATTGCTCAATCTATTCTAAAAAATTGTCCAGTGACTGTGAGTGGTATTTTAAGGGGCTATTAGAGTTTGAACGCTAAAATAAAAGGGTATTTTTGGGAATTTTTTCTGGGCATGCTGTTAAAAA
>JARQSV010000350.1:2820860-2840850 GCA_030142285.1 Calameuta idolon | reverse complement strand
TACCCCTTTTTTTACCCCCCCCCCCCCCCCCCCCCCCGCTCGCAATACCCTTCTGCCATTCATTGATTCTCGATCGTGATCCAGGTGGACGTGGACACGAAATCGGTTCGTCGTTGCAGGATCCGCTCTTCGACATTGTTGTTCAGATTTAAATGCGAACAATGAAGGCTTGGTTTCCTGTGTGCAGAAAGCGTGGCAACAGCGGAGGCCATCCGCTAAAATGGCAACAAATGCGCGCCTCTTCCCTAATTCTTTTACGCCGTGAAGATCTTCTTTTTACGTAATGCTCGATATTTCTCAATAACGAAGACCCAACGGAACGAGTATGGGGACTTTCGTACATATTATTAAACAGGGAATTATAAATAATCTCAACTGTAAATCATAATGAGCATATTTATTAGAAATTTTTTTTTTAATTATATTAAAGAAATACGAATTAAAATAAACTCCTGGAACTCTACTAAATTCGGACACGATCTTACGTTCCCTGAGGCTGTGGGTCGGTTAACAGATAACAGTAAGCTTACGACGGTCATACTCCTGTTATGCGTCTTCATGCTTGGTCAGTCATTGTAAATAGTCCGTTATGTAATCATTGAGGCAGATATATACGTGTATACTATCGTAACATGTATAACCCGTGTGGATATATAACTATGCTTGGTTTAAACGCTTTACGATGTCAACGCGTTGCGGTTAACAAAGCCCTTCAAGGGAACGAGGTCTTAAGCCGTGATTAATTAACATGGTCAATAATTCTGCAATTATAATCACCTTAAATTGATTTAACGAACGAACAATTTGTGTTGTGTAAAATAAATTTTTTTCAATACCATTTTTCCGGTTCAAGGAAAATAATTCATCGTGGACGAAAATATGGTATAGTCGGTTGGAATCGATGAGATATCGATTTTTAGCGTTACCTACTACGCCTCGAGCTTCTATTACCAACGGTATTACAGTGCGATCCGGTTATTTCAAAATAAAGATTGCGCCGCCATTGTGTAACGATACGTTTAATCGCGGTATAACGGATCGTATGGCATTGTAATAGAATTCGATCGAAACGAACCGCGTCGGATCGTTGGCCTCGGCCAATTGATTTTTTTCCTACCACCAATTATTTTACATATACGTATCACGCGTTTGGCCGGAGGAGTAGTCATATTCAGAAGTTACTCTGTACGATAGGCGTAGTAAGCAGCAATGGCGACTGTCTCAGTAATATATTTTTGTTGGTTAAAAAAATTTTACAAATTATTACAAGAATAAATTTACAACTTTGCGTAGACCGCATTCGAGCTTCGCCATTTCAAAACGGTGATTTTTAAGCCGATTGAATCGATCATCTGATCGATCGTCTCGCACGGCTGGGACTCGTTGATTTTTAATTTTTTCTTTTTAATTTTTTTTTCCCCCTCGATGGGTTCTTCTGTCATCCGAAGAAAAATACGTTCGCTTCTGTCTCGAGCTTCTGGGTCGGGTATGAACGAGTGACGCCATTTTTATTACAGTGAGCGTCATTCTCGTTTACGTCCATCGGAACTTCTTAGATGATTTCTTTGGCGTTTCGTGTCTCTCGTCTTGGTCAATCGCTTCGGGGAATACCACGTGATCGCTGCGCCATTTTGAAAATTCTACTGTGAATTCTAGTCGGGTGACTGTACCTATACCAAGTTCGGGCACGTTCAGTCTGCACGAACCTGCCTAAGCAATGCAAGTGGCAATGCACCAAAATGTCCTCGAAAGCTACGTCCTTGATTTAAAAATATCCTCCGACTAAGGTTATGGCCGACTTTTTTTCTTCTGGATGAAAAAGACGCGCGGGCATAGCAGTTATATTGTCGATACACCTAGTGACGTGCTAACAGAGAAAAAAAAGGAATTCCTTCGACGCGTCAATTTCCTTGCAAATTCGTAATGTCTACAGTCGTAACTGTGTTGGTGAGGAAAGAAATAAATTGTTGAAACCACCACATATGATCGTGGCTCCGTATTAGTACTTCGCGGATGGAAAGTAAATGCATCTACGTTATTTTTAAACTGTAGTCGAATCTTTGAACGACTCGAAACTGCGATGTAGCTGACTTTCGAAGCGAGTCGATGATTCACGGGTGGTTTACCGTCTGCTTGGTTGTACCATTATTTTTAATTCGATTTTTTCGACATTAGCCACTTAATCGACTAATAACGCTTAATGATAATCACTGAGATTCTAGTACGCTCGTGTGTATATATATATATATATATATATATGTGTGTAGAATTGTACGTAGAGGCCGTTGGACCGGTTACGCAGAGCTCGCTCTGTTTCTCGCACCATTTCCGCCGCCCTCGCGGCCGACTTCCGTTTTTTATTCCTATGATTATCGCGATGATGACGATTACGAACTTCCATGATATGTATATCAAATTCAGATTTATTAAATTACAAAAATGTCTCTGGATTGCGTTGCCTTTTTGTTGGACTTTGTACTAAATATTTTATCACCAAAGCTTTCTGGCATCCTGATAAATATGGCTGGTGACAAATATTGACCGAGTATCTTTTTCTGTTTATCTTTAAAGTTTCATGTGACAAATAGACACCCAAGTCATTTTTTAAGCACATCTGTTTTCAGTATACACATCCTAATGTAAATTGTAATCCTCGAAAATAAATATAGGCGGCCTTGCCAAGGTCTAGTTATCGTATATGGTATCGATTTATCAGTCAACGATAATTTCACAACTGGTTCGATACGAGTTTTTTTTCACATACCTGGAATCAGGCTATGCATATTTGGGTTAAGCCGTGCAGCATTTCAGATAACAGTTATCCGGATCCGCTAAAAATAAAGAAAAAAAGAAAAATACACGTAACAGGATATATCTTATACAAATTGACACTCAACTGTGAAACTCGTCCAATTAATAATTTGTTTTGTTACTTTTGCATCCAGCTACTGGCTGGATTTGCGGTTAGATGATTATTATGCTGCATTCGACAGAGGATGAATCATCGCTCTGTGTTATTTAGCAAATAATGCTATGTACGTAAACATTTTTTTTAATAATATACAAAAATTTTTTGAAAACATCTACCAGACTCTGTTGTCTGGAGTATATATATATAAATGTGAGCAAGGGATACTTTGGGGACACAACAAATTAAGGGGCGTCCATAATAGGAAGCTAATGTTCTTTTTTTTTTTAAAACTAAACCTTGGAACATCACAGCATTGGAATTCTTACCTATCCTAACCTAACGAAACATTTAGAGCCCATGACAAATACTGGATGTCTAGCATTGGAAAGATATTAAAGAATTTGGTGTGACAGTCCGCTTTATGGTCCTCAAAACAGTCATTAGGCTGGAAAATCTTTGAGAACGGTCCCTAAAATAGCCACTTGTCTTCAAAGTAACCACTTCATAAATGAAATGGTCCCCAAAGTATCCCTTAGTAATAAATATATGTATATATATACACACACATATCGTTGCAATCGAATAAATATTTTCCTGGATATTTCAAGGATTCTCGGAGTCCTTAGCATGGAATTTGAGATCGTATGCGAATCTAGCTTTCAAATCTTTCCTGCTCGCTCGGAATTCGTAGAATTCGCATGATACCGAGATTTTATTTGGAACGATGATCGTCGAGATATCAGATACCATATTACTTACGGTTCTTCTAAAGTACTGTTACATGTACCTTGCGGGTCTAAATATAGTCATAAATTGAATAATAAAATATTTTTAATATTTCAATATTATATATAATCATTCGATTACGAATATACCACGCAATCGCGAAATTCACATGTATTAAAAGTAAAGGCAAGTTCATTTTCAAAAAGCAGTAGATTACCACGCCACCACTTCCCTTATTACTAATCGATAAATCGAACCAGAAAATTATTGGTTAATAAATCGCTTCCTGTAATTATAATTGAGTCACAAGCCGTTCACGTTTCCGGATCTGAGTTCCCGTTTTGATAAATCACGCGATAAATAAATAGCCGTGTCATTTAAAATTTCTTATCGGTTATACGGAAATAAAAAAGATAATAAAAATAATAAAGTGTCTTTTCAGATTTTTATCGATAACCCAACAGACTAAACAAACGGGAATGATAATGCTGCGTTTAAAAGTGTCTCGACGTTCTGCGCATGCGTAGACAACTTCAGTTACGAAAATACGAAGACGCTTCGATGAGTCTCGAATATCCAATTTTTCACTTGTGACAGAGTTGAGAATATCGCGAGGACCCCACGATTAATTATGTGGTCATAAAACGGCCATGTTGAAGTGGGTGCATCACTCGCCGCTTCCGAAGAACCACGTAGCCGTGGTGACGTCCACGCAAGAGTCTGATAAGGAGCAGGATAAGGATCGTCAGGTGGAAATCACGGACACGTCACATGAGCAGAAGGAAAACGGAAACCTGGATGCGTGTGCAAGAAGGCGTTTCGGGGTAAGATTTTTCAAAAGAAGGAAACGTGATGGGGAACGTAATTTTAGGGAGATTGGCGATTGTTAAACGGCGGGCGTTTTATTATTATTATCGTAACTTTTTTTGTATATGTACATATATATATATATATATATTCCCTTAGCTAAACTGATAATTGCTGAACAACTAACGTAAGCCACGAGATATCTGGCGGGAAGGAAACGAGAGTCCAGCCAATTGATTATAAAGAACTGCGAAGAACCAGTTTTTCGAATGCGCAACAAATGACGTATTTTCCCTTCACTTCTTGTATTGCTTCTTGATTTCGTATTAGCAATCTGTGGGTTGCTGATTTTTATGGGTGTCGGGATATTTCAGCGGCTAGATATTTTACATGGGTAAACATGTAATTTATACGTAGCTCTTTACACTATTGTATTTGTAAGACATTGTTCATAATATGCGCGGAACATTTATTTAGTATCAAATTATTAGGTACCTGTTACGAAACCTGTAAGGAATCGCCATATCGGATTGATATGCACCATGAAATCGAAAGCGTTTACTGTATCATGCGGATCCGTAGAACAAAAATTATCGATAATTCGCAGCTTTGCGTTAAACTTCGTGCCTGGTTCAACGAACCCATATTGGTTTACACGATGACTGTGACGACTGCAGCCAATAAACTTTCACTAATAAAATGAACCGAACCAATCGTTAACTATGTATTTTTAATGAACGTTTATACTGCATTGTTTACATGTCTCGTAAACTATAGAGAAAGAAAATACTTATCCGCATACCAGGATAAACACGATTAATATGCCTTTCCGTGGTACGGTTGATATAAAAAAAAAAGAATCTCGCCATTTTTCAACTCCATTATCAAGACCGCCTTATCAACCTAGACTTTCCTCGATCCAATCACAAGCCCCATGGAATATGAAAGACTGGCAAAAACTAAAGAAATAAGCATCTATGTTCAGTGTAGCCATTTGTAAAGATAAAAAATTTCCTTCTCATCTCTCATAAGTACGTCATAAATTCATAAAGGTCATTTACCCTGTAAATTATGCTGATGGTGAAAAAAAATTCGTAGAGCTAGGGTATCGAACGTACAGGCTGCATAAGTTATACATATATATACATATACGTCACATGTACCGGTTTATAAAAACTCATGGCTATGTCATATACGCATGTCTGATTACGTGATAAAGTTTTAAAAGTAAGCAGTTAATAAGTTGGTTGCTACATTAATTTAATATTTTCATTCGTTTTAAGTGAATTTCAAAGGACAGTAGTAACTGCAAGGGCATTCAGCATTATGATAGTCTGTACGTGACGAGTCGAACAGAGAGGTTGTATATCTGTTGGGGTATAACGAATTACTTAAGCAGCCGTTAACAGTCCGTTATATCTAGCCTCCCTTGGCGCCTAAAGAAAATCGAGCAATTAAAGCGAAATCGCTAGTCGAACCGGTCTCGACGACCATTCCTCACCTCTCCTTATTCTCAATCCAATCGTAAGATCAGCCATTCGCTGATACTTTCACTCTTCCGAGAAAGAAAAGAAACTAAGGGGGGAGAGGGGGGGAAGGGAAAATGCTGAACAATTCATCAAATCCACAAGTCACCCCAATGAAACTGTATCACTCAGCGATCAGGTTGCATCTCATTCTATATCGATTACAATAGGGAACGATACCGAATAAGAAAAAAAAAAACATAATACCCTATATACAAGTAACATAAATCCTACAGATTAATTATAAATAATACGTGGTAAACTTATGAAAAGTTTCATAATGACAAAATTCTCATTAATTCTTATCAGCGTGTCGCGCCGTCGATGATCACTCTCCTGGACAGGTCCGGATTGATCATGTAACTGAAAGCTGAACCATCGACTGGATAGGATTAGATATTGTGTCTGTGTTGTTTTTCAGCGCCGTCAGGATGTCTTCAATGAGAGCGTTGACGTTCCTTACGCAACCGAGCAATCAGATATCTTATCCAGTACGTAGTGAGCTTTCGAGTCTTGAACAATCCTGACGGTCGTTATGTAAAAGTAGATCCGGATATGGCGGGACGCGCTTTAATTTAATAGTCACGATTAATGACGTAGATATATATATATATATATTTATACATATATATTTCTATAGCTGTGGACGTCGTTGACCCACGTGTCTTATTCATCCTCGCTGAAGGGTTCGATTTTCAGTTTGATTTGGTGCCTCGCATCGCGTCGCCTTGTACAAATAAATGGAGCAACGACGGACAAGTTTTTACTGACTCGAGCGTCGAAGCTGGTCCCTCTGTACAAAAATGAACCGCGCCCAGACGGTCTGGTCATTTTTACTTGCTCCCCATAAAACCAGTTTGACCATAAATCGCAAACGGTCGACATAGCCACTTGGTACGAAGTGTCCTGTACTCACGTGTCCGTGCACAAGACACGTATGGTATCTATGGGTTTTACTTGGCTGGCAATTGATATTGATGCAACTTTCCAATTCCCCATGGGTATTGCTTTCTACAACTTTCCGCGATGCCTTGATCATCCATAGTACCTTGCTACTTATTGTTAGTGGATGCCATTAGGGATAGTTTGACTGGAAAAAAAGTGTACTTCTTGATATTCATTTTTTGCGTGACGTACACTGCTGCGTGGCTTGTACTACATTTTAAATATAATTATTTAATCGTATTTCTTTTATATGGAGTTATAATAACAAACCTTGTAACACGAGTAATTATCGCTTTCAGGGCTCGGACCCGAGAGTGGCAACGTGCCGAGGAAAATTGCAGAACAAACGGAGCAAGCTCAACCAGGAAATCAACAAGGAACTCAGATTGCGTGCGGGAGCCGAGAATCTCTTCAAGTAAGCCTTGAAGAATAGTTATTAGCATCATCATTACTTATGATTAGATCATCCTGAATCACTGCACGAATAGTTCTCTTATAAGAGGTCGATAATTCGAGCAGCATTAATGGTAGTGACGTAGTACGTTGTACACGTATGCCTAATCGTAAATAACTTCATTGACATACACTTATGAAATAACAGTAGAATAATTTCCTGGTCTATTTCTATAATCCTTGAAAAGTCACTAACGAACTAGATGTCCAAGTGCATGCATACCAGAGGGAATAACAGTAATCGCTTTATTTGGCCGACCAAGATCACTGCAGGGCATAACGAGTTTGTAGGATTAAGAAAGGGGATGAGAATTAATTTTTTTTTTCTTCAAATTATACGCAGCATAATCATTACTTGCATGGAGAAAGGTTCAGAGAGACATTTTATTGGTGTATAAATGCTGGTCCAGATAAAGGAAAAGTCAGTGACCGTAGTCAGTTACTTCAAGGTCACTATCCCGAGGGATACATTAAATAAATTATAGTCGCACCTTCGTCTAATATCACTCTGATACTACCCTGCTACAAATTGCACACTTTATGGGCTGAGTCGACCGATCACGTGACTCAGTGTTCACATTTTATATAAATAGATATAGATATATATCATCTTCGTCATAAAACACTAGATTAAAGTCACGAAAAATTATTTCAAAGTACCATTGCTCGAGGCAACACGATGTCCGTTACCACTGACACCAGATGATGTCTTCCCGAAGAGAAAATAGAGTAAAAATTTGTAAAACCATCAGGAACATGGTGCGAGTTAAATAAAAAATTAATCTATCGTATATGAGAAAACTTTCTGGTGCGTCCAATTAACGATTTCCTGTTTCTTTTTCTGTTTTTCGCTCTCTCTCTCTCTCTCTCTCTCTCTCTCGTCTTGGTGGACCTCCTTCAGAGCCACCACCAACCGGAAGCTGAAGGAAACCGTTGCTCTGGAGCTGAGCTTCGTCAACTCGAATTTGCAGCTGCTCAAGGAACAGCTGGCTGAGCTCAACAGTTCCGTGGAATTGTACCAAAATGCCGACAAGTGAGTATTTCATGTATTTACCTCGTAATTCGAGTCTGCTTCCTATCTTTCTGTTTCGAAGGACGAATAAGCTGTGTGAACTTTATCATTTGATATAAAATTATATCACGGAAAAATAATTAAAAAATACCAGTCATGAAAAATATATTGCACTTACGATACTCTGAAAGTACATGCATACTCCATAAGGTGTATTGTATCATTTACAGCAATGCTGTCTTCTGTGATTAATTGGCTAAGTACCGTGGAATATTCACATACCTGAATCCGTAGATGGTTACTGTATATTACGAGCTGTATTAGCTCCATCGTTGCTGAGTGTGCGAACTCGTATACAATATCAAGCCTAATGGTAGATAGCATTAGTATAACTATATACGCTCAAGCGGCCATAGATATTCCAAGTCGATAATAAACTATGGCACGAATCGTATCTTGAGTTTGTACTGCATCAGTACCTGGTAGCGATTTACCATGAGTAACTATACACTGTGTATGCACTCTACAGTATATACCTTATATAGCGTAGGTAATATTCTAAATCATATTCGAAATCGTTGCAACTACCTGAACCTGCATTTGTTCGTGTACCTGCGCAAAGCTCATGCGCGGTAAACTTATATCGAATTGTATCAGGGTTAGCACTGTAATACGGAAGCGACGCGATACGAAATTGACTAGTAACTTCGTAAGACATCGGCAGAACGTGATTGGAGTTCTAGTGAGAATCTTAATTATTTCTATACTCGTAATCAGACGAGTCACGGTATCTAAGAGCTCGGACGGTTATATAGTTTGTAATTGTCAATTAAGTAAGAGAGTTAGGTTAGGTTAGATAGCCAGAAGTTATAGGGATAGCAGAGCACTTCTAGTTTTATTTGAAACACCGTGCCGACCGATGGTACAACGTACAAATAATTGGCGTCACTTACGGTCTCCCGTGGTAAAAATAAAAATTTTTTTAAATCCATTTTCTTACGTCGTACATCTCTTTGTTCGTAAGGGACGAGACAGATCGGTTCCAAGCTGTCGATTTATCCATTCAGCCTTCGCGAATATCTTATATAACACCGTACCCACGTGCATACCTATGGCAGCCATGATCCGCGTACTAAAAGCTTTACGAATAAAGGCAGGAACTCTCGTGTTAACTCGTTGTGTTATGCCTTTCCTTCGTATACCTGACTCCGTCGTTCTTCACGTCCGTACGTCTGTCTGTTCGTCAGTCCATCCGCCATGCTTCGGTTCCTGGGTCACTGCCCGCCCACTCCGTAGACACCACACTCTTCTTTAAGTAGATATGGTCGCATTAAAGGCCGTTCCGAAGCCGTTTCTAAGGACGCCTTAACGATGCTTCGCCTCGGTAAGGAGGATCATGGTTTAACTCTTCGACCTGGGTCTTACGATTGAAATGAAGACGCGCTATTTTCTGCTCGTATAAATGCTAGTAACTGTCAACCATCGTTATCGCAGTTATACAGGATGAGGGATTGGCAAACGGATATATTGAACTCGACGTTAGATACAGTCTGGAAAATTTTTCTGTGACGATAGAAAAGGTAATTGTCATTTGTTATTATTGGATTGTATACATATGTTTTATATGAAACGCAGTGTATCGGGTATCAGACAATAGAGTCATATATAACTATGTATGGATACGAAGCCTCTTGGTACGAAAGCGTACTTTTCTACGGCTTCTTGGGCTCACGTATTCACAACCGCACGTGGGTTTAGAGGATTTTCTATTTGCTGAAAATACCACGTTCAGGACGCTGTTGACCTAGATTCTTAAGGTGGTGTGAAAATTCATTGGACGATTCTTCTAGGGAGATTCGTGGTACTTATGGCTTTTGCTGTGATTGGCTTCGATATGCTTACGGTAGCCACTGGGATAGGTTCAGTAAGAAGGACAACATTGACGATGATGCTGATGAGGCGCAAAACGCCAAGGAGAAAAACTGGATGAAAGGTGAAGGAGCGTATAACGTCGATCGTAAGGAAACAGTGATTGCGCCGTAGGATAGGGTAACAGCCAGTAGTTATACTCAAACGGTTTTAACCACTTTTTGTGGTACCATTGCATATGCGTATATAACCTATAGTACCTATATCTGCCTATGTAGGGATACCCACTCATTCAATAACGGGAAGTCGGACGTATAGCTACGAGAAGAAGCACTCGTGATTTATCGGTCGTATAACGTGGCGGTGAAATCTGTGTCGCCAGACCGAGATTGCGACATCCACGACGTTAACGAGTGGAATCCTTTAGGTTTACCTCTCGAAAATGCGAATTCCTTTGACTAACGGAATGCAAGTCGTGCGTATGGTAATTAGAAGAATATTAGTATACGGGCCAGTATATCATTTGGGTGAAATAATTTTAGGGTATAGTTACTATTATATGATTATTATGAAAAACTTTTTTTTTATTTTGAAAAAGTTTACCTAACGTTTCTGATCCTCTATGAATTTTTCAATCGATTTTTTGGACATCCTTGTTTATGGTCGAATGGGAGGTTTTTTGTTATGCAAATTCTCACGGTCTGGTAATTCTTGACTATGGTGTTGTAACGTTATTCCCGTTAACCGATCGCCACCAATTAACACTGTGGAAGAGACATGGATACCGGGTGTGTGAAATTACAGGATAAGTTCCTTAATCGGCGAAGAGAAAAAGGGAATGGACCGTGGATGAGACAGATTTTCTTTTTCTATGATTTTGTTCATTGACGTAATCTTTTATTATTAGCGTATCTGGACGAGATCGATAGTCGCTGCACGAACATCTTCAGAATTTAGAAATCATGATAAATCCCAGCGTAATTACAATTAATGAAAACTGATCGGCCCTCTTAAACTCATCTTCGACGATTATCATTAGTCGAATGTTGTTTTGGTCCGTTTATGAAAAAGAAACTTGTTATTCCAAATGATGTTATTTTTTGTAATTTTATCATTTGTCCAAACGCTTCCGTGTAATTTATCTTGACATTAAATAAATAATTTATAGCTCTATTAAAGGAAAATAATTTTAATAATTTTGCGAACGAAAGACTTAACTTTGTCGATGATCGGTTCGAACATTTAGCTATTTCCTACACCGTCTATTACCATAAACCGTTAAGCCATGAAATTCTAAATAGATTTGGAAAGTCGCAACTAGTCTCGATGTCCGATCGTAAATATAGGATGATGATAATAATAATAATAATAATAATAATAATAATAATAATAATAATAATAATAATAATAATAATAATAATTTATTCTAGACCTATACATAACTGGGCACTTTTTAATATATCATCAGTGAGAAATAAGCAACCGTCTATTTAATATTTATTTAATCTCTAATTATACTGCAATTTGCAGAACTTCTTCATTGTAACCTTCACTCGAGTGGCTCCGAGTGAAATTAAAATGTCAACGAGTCCTGACGATATTGTGGGTCTTTAACCTCGAACGGAAGAGGACCCAATGGGATTTTAACGTTATTTTATATTTACCAGTCGCCTCGGGATAACGATATTTTACATAGATCGTTTTACGTTTATTGCAGCGAGGAGCCTGTTATGCCAATGATCCCGTTGGGCCTAAAGGAGACCAAAGACATCGATTTTCGGGAACCGTTCAAAGTGAGTAATTGCTTGTAAATAATAAAAAAAAATGTTCAACAAATAATTTATTAACGTTTCATTGATGGCGCTGTAAAACATTTCTTGTAGTAGAAAAGATATTCGTTAAGAAATTCATATGTTCGCAATTAGCATCTCTTCATTATTCCAATGGAAGATTCAAGGTCCGTCAAATTCCGTTATCCGACGGTCGAATAATGATTGGTAGTTTGTGCTTGTCGTAATTAAATATTACTTCCTCCGCGAACAGCCTTGGTAACACATGTATAGGATAACTGTGTCAAGATTTTGGCAAATGATTTCGTACGGATGAGAGAATACGAGAAAAGAGTGTCATATTTCCGGAAAGAATTGCATAATTATTTCAGGGACTTTCTCGTTGATCGTTCTACGCAGCTCTCACGACTGGAATAAAATTTTATTTTCGTTTTCCAAAAAATCAAATTAGTGCGACATCTTCTTCGTTATCGTTAGACCTACTTTCTCCGGAGACAATTATTCCCAGTCGTCCAGGTACAATCAAGTTAATCAACTTCGACCAATTAAAGCTTCATTCAAGCGGCGGCACTTCCGGGTTATCCACGAAGTTTTGAGAGGCTGCCATTTCTTGAGATTTTTGTTTCGATACTTTCTGACCATCTTTTCGAACGATTTTTGAAAAATCAATGTCTTCTCTGGGTGGACCGATTTCTAAGAATTCGCGTCTCGAAATTGGTTCGGCTGCGTTTACCGTTACTTTTGGAAATACTTTTTTGTCGATCCTGCATGATTTCCTGATGGTTTCGAGCTGGTTAAATCGAGGCATAGTTATCACCAGGTGTCCCGTTACGACATTCCGTTTGACGGAACTCTTCTGGGTCAAGACCTCACAAGGGAGGGTCAGTTGTAGCACTTTTCCCTTTATGGTCACTCGTACGTATCGAGGCTGCACGTCTACCTCGAGATAAGATGTGTCCAAGTGTCTGGAAAATTGACGCACTTATTCCAAGGTCTGTTAGGTAGAATGGCGGATTTCTAAAAAAAATGGGTCTGGTATCGGATCGTCAAGCGATCGAATGATAAAGCAGTCAGATTAACGAAAGGATATTTTTCGAAAAGAGTCATTGTCTTGAGGGGGGAAAAAATGAATAAAACGGAATTTTTTAATGACATTGAATTTGAATATTAATGACATTTTAAGACCGTCGACTCAATGCTCACGAGACGTTCGCGTGTATCCATTGTTCACAATTGAAATAATGAAAAGTTGACTCATGTTTTTTACGTTACGTCATCCAGAAATATCAAAAATATTTTTTTACTGTGTATCTCCACATGATTGTTGTATCTGCCTTGTTCCCGAGATGCGTCAGTGTTTTGAAATATTTGAAATATTACTTTAGGATGTACTTACTTGTAGATTTTCACGTCGAGAATGACGTTATCACAGCAGTCCTCGTCATTTAACCTGAACGTCACTTTAGCTTGATTGACGTTGTAGGCTCGTCCATCGGGACCAAAAAGCTTCAAGCTCTTTTTGGGTTCCTCGTTCTTTTTAATTTGAGATCCTTTACGTTTCTCTTCAATTTTCAATGTTCGTTCGGCTATGGCAAGTCTGTCTTCGGGTGTGTGATAACTTGTACTTTTCCAAAATTTTTCATTTTCAACCTCCTCATCTTCCTGCAACGTCATTAGATCATTTTATTTTGTTATCAATTATCTGAAATTTGATTACCCACCTTTTCAAGACCATCCTCCTTAATTTCTGTTATTCGTAATTTTTCTCGCTCCTCATGTCGAAGTATCTGCTTTTCTCTTATCTTGACGTACCTTCTGTAACCTCTGATAACGTCACCTTCCACCTCTGCATATTTCTGCAGACTCTTAATACGTTCCGATCTGTCGATCGGCGTCATATCCAATTCCCTCAATTGCGGAAGCGACGCCACTACGTAGTCCCTGTAGCCTTCATAATCCGTACATGGATTTCCAGTGAGTATGAGCTGCTCCAAATTTTCATTGTATCTAAAAGACGGTGTAAGACCGTAGATAATATTCGATAAAAATACATTCTATCGTACCGTAATTTCTTTACACCCTGTAGATCCCCAATAAAATTCACGGTAAGATCCAATTTCTTGAGGCTCTCCAGCCCTTCGAGATTCTCAATAACCTCTATATTATTCAGTGCCAAATTCAGATACTCTAGTCTCTTAAGCATCTTTAAATTTTCAATCTTCGATATCAGATTGTATTGCAACAGTAAGATCTTTAAGTTCCGACATGTTTTGTCCACTAATTCGATCTTCTCGATGTTCTCTTGATGCAAAGTTATTTCCTCCAGAGTGCCGATCTCACCCTCGTTGTGTTCTGACCGTTTTCGTATCAATTCTACCGTAATTCTGACCATTCTTCACAGTTGCTTTAAGTGTTTTAACGGTAACGTCTTCACGGGCCGTGTGCATTTGCGCGAATGCGGTTAAAGGCAGCACCGTGATATTGGGCATAAAGTATCGATTTAATATTCCATCGCAACCAGTGCTGTAACCATATTAGGTAGTAAAAATATATTTCAATGCAATAAGAATAGAGATTGATAACGATCCCGTACTGTATAATAATCACTCATAATCATTCAATGTTTTTCTTCGTCATTCATTCCTCTCTAAAAACCACTTATTTTCTGCAGGACTTTATCTTGGAGCATTACAGCGAAGATGGCGGTAATTACGAGGAAGCAATAGCCGATCTCATGGATACCAGACAGGTAAGAGATGGATAAAAAATTTTTTTTTCAATTTAACTTTGAACCTCAATAAGAATTCTCTCGCATATAACGTGCATCAGCTTAATAAATTATTGCACTTGAGTGGAAACATTTGTTTCGTACCCAAGCAGGAAGACCAAACCTTTAAACGTCACAAATGAGCATAGCACGTACTATACCTATACTATGGTATATACTGTAATTTAATATACTGTAACGTACGATAAATCAGAACTTCTATTGGCTTCGATCCTTTCGCTCGAATGTACGACTTCAACACTTTTCCGTTCCGTCCAGTCGAAGCATTTCCTGTGCCATTAATTGTCATTATGAAATTCTTTTTCTTCTTAATGCAGGCCATGAGGACACCGACCAGAGATTCTGCAGGAATAGCATTGCTGCTCCGTTATTACAATCAGCTGTACTTCATCGAGAGACGCTTCTTTCCGCCTGACAGAAGCCTAGGCATTTACTTCGAATGGTTCGATTCGCTGACGGGTGTGCCCAGT
This sequence comes from Calameuta idolon, assembly GCA_030142285.1. Lineage (NCBI taxonomy): Eukaryota > Metazoa > Arthropoda > Insecta > Hymenoptera > Cephidae > Calameuta > Calameuta idolon. The sequence continues at coordinate 2,825,553 of JARQSV010000350.1, read as the reverse complement.
TGTCAACGGACGGTTGCTTTTGAAAAGGCATCCGTTCTTTTCAATGCTGGAGCATTATACACTCAGTTGGGAGCGCGACAGGATAGACGCACTGCAAGAGGACTGGATCAGGCTGTAGATGCATTTTTAAGGGCTGCTGGAACCTTTAGGTACATCCATGAGAACTTTACGAACGCACCGAGCATGGATTTGGGTCCTGATATGCTGGAAATGTTGGTCCAGTTGATGCTGGTAAATTCTTCTTTTTTTTGTTGGATTTTTTAATGGTAATAGTCTAAGTGGAGATGATTTAATGATAGGCGTGTTCGATTATATTAGATATTTGTAGACGATGATATAATTGTACTTTGTACGTCTTGTATACCAGTTTGTGATATTTGTACATGGCATGCTGCGCGGCTGTTTTATTTTATTCAAAATTATTATTGTGTCTGTCATAGAGAAACGGTCACATTATCATAAATGTTTGATTACAATGGAATGACTAATGACAAGGAGGATTGTCTACAGTTGTGAATAGTCTGGCGTAGAAAGTTACTCCAAAAATTAGCATAGATCGTGACGTTTGAGCATGGGGAGGCCAACGGCACGCAGTGTGACTGTGCTTTTAAAAAAAAGAATTTTGACTATGACATTTACATTTTGTGCCGTTAATTTTGTTCCCTTGCACAATCCATCCTGTGTAAAAATGTCGCTCTGTTGTAACGAGTACCCAGACAAAAATTAAGAAATTATAATTAAACGTATCCGTTAACATCTAATTGTAAGTTGAATACACCTCGGTCTTCTCGGGGTATAAGATAGTTGAGACAAGATACCTAAATTTCATTTTCATTCACTTTTGATTTTAGGCACAGGCGAGAGAGTGTCTTTTTGAGAAATTGGAACTGCAGTCACGAGAGAATCGAAACGTAGACGTTTCTTTGGACCTAGCTCAGGAAGCTGCACAGGTAATTTTTTATGAGAGGAATGACTATACGTAGGTCTTAATGAAAATGCAGATATAATAAGCAATCAATTTATTATTTTACAGGTAGCAGCCGTATATAACGATGTTCACGGTTTGATATCACGGGAACCGGTACGTGATTACGTACCAGAATCGTGGATATCACTTGTGCTGGTAAAACGTGAGCATCATCTCGCTCTTGCGCATAAGCACTGCGCAGCCGGTCTTCTTGACCGACCAATCGCTGAATTTCGTACCGAAACGCGACTCATATTGGAGCATATCCAAGAGAGCGATGGAAAGACACAGATGGATGTGACAGTCCCAAAGGACGACAATGAACGTAAATTATTGGGTGAGATGGACATACATTTTTGTATCCTAGAAAGTCTGTTGAATAATATTTTCTATAGCTAATAATAATTTCTCTACACAGGACGAGCACATCTAAGGGAGGCTCTGGTACTTCACGAGGAGAGTCAAAGATTACAGAGGATGTGTAGAGAACTTAAAGGGAAGCAAGCTCTAGCTAGATTACTGAAGAGAGCTCAGGACGCCACTCTTGAGGATTACAATAGGTCTGGCGAAGAAGACGATTTTCGAGAACTTCTTGATCCTCCTCACATACTTGGTACGCAACATTACCCCTGATTACAGTTAATTTATTAAAATAGTTACTTATTTAATGTTTTAATTGATGGTCATATGTTCTGTTGCTTCTAGCCTCCACCAAGTTTCAACTCAGTCTGACGCATCCGGACTTTGGTCAGCACGGGGTGGATGATCTATTTAGATCATTGGGACCGGTGGCCATTTTTTCTGCTAAAAGGCATTGGACTGCTCCTAGATTGGTTCAGTTGCAAAGAGGTCCTGGTGGTGAAGGATTTGGATTTAGCGTCCGTGGGGACGCACCTGTTATCGTTGCAGCTGTGGATCACAATTCTTTGGCGGATGTTAGTTGATAATACTGTACTCTTAGATACTTTGTAGAAAGAAGAAAGTAACTAAAAAATTAATTTTTGTAACAGCTTGGTGGAATGAAAGAAGGCGACTTCATAGTCAGCATAGGGGATAAGGACGTGAAGTGGGCTTCACACGATCAGGTCGTACGACTGATTAAACAATGTGGCGATTCTATCAGTTTGAAATTAGTTACACCGATGGATAGAAATTACTTAAAGGTGAATTTCAAGATCTAAACTTAGCATGAGTTCTGAATAATTAACAAAGGTAGAATAAATTCTTTGTCTACATTTAGAAACCAGTGAAAGCCAGTCACCACGACAAAGGAAGCGTATCCGCAAGCAGTTCTTCAGGAGTCTCTTCGGGTCAGCCAAGTCCTGCGGGATCAGTAACGACAGCTCACGTCGCCAGAAGACTTCCTTGGAATCCTTTCAAAAAATCAGGTGGTCAACGTGACAGCCGAGATCTTACATTTGACAACGTGATTCTCAGATGATCCAGATTTCGCTGTCAGCATCTGCGGCGACTGGCAAAGTTAATGCATTGCATTTGAGTCAGAATTTATATATTTTATATCAATGATAAAGACAACGGTGTATAAATGTTTATTTGCTACACTTGTACTTATACATATTTACATGATTTCTTAACGAAACACTTTCATCAAATTTTGTTTTAAAAATTTATTCATAAACTTGTAAATACGATTGGCGATAACACAGACGAGTTATTATCATCGACGTACGTGGAAATGTATAATGGCATGATTTTTTATATAATAACAATCTGGAATTTTTATGAATTTCGTTATTTCACTTAAAGTTGCGAGACTTTACATAATGGAAAAGTTTCGCTCGAAAGTCGTTGCCAAATCATAAGTTGAATTACGTTAAGTACGACTAGCTGGTTAAATTTAGCCTAGGCTTCATTTAGAACAAAACTCGTTTGAGAAAATAAATAGTGTTTTATATACGCGCATGTACATAGTCATACTTGAGTAGACGTATAATTCATACAAATAGCTACATACATTTATAAGGTACATTAATACGTTTAATATTAATAATCATATGATTGAAAATAGTATGGTACATACTAAATACTGTATATATATAAATACATAGAACATTAGTATGTTCTATTCATAATTTGCCATATGAATGTTAACGGGGATTTTGAAAAAAAATCGTATTAAAAATTTATAATTTGTGTAAGCTCACCACCAAGATAAATCGAGCCACGCCTTTCTCGAAAGATCGAGATAAAAAAAATCTAAAAGGCAGTTGGATCTAGAATGTCGTGGAAATATAAAGTAAATCCGCAAAGAGTGGATTTTGCATATCCATTCTTTTGGTAGATCTACTTTTTTCGTATCGTTACCTAGCAAACACATTTTGTAACAGCTACATCTCAACGACATGAATTCTACGTCGTATGTAAAAGTTACATAAATATAACAAACGTGTTTCCCGAGTTAGAAATCTTCTAACCATAAAAATAAAAATTATTTGTAGGGATTGCAATTAACCCGCTACTAAATACAATGAAATTCTCGCGACTTAAGCGATTTTCTCAACCATTTCCTTTCCCGTTAGTGTTTATATAATTGTCTTATACTGTATATGAAATACTGTTAAGAATGATGTATTAAAAAGAAAAATTTTGAAAAATCTGCGACTTTTCATTTCCAGTGTGCAATATACCATATGCTATTTTAAGAAATATTTTCAGAAACCTTTATGTTACATAAGGCAACGTTGATATAGAAATTTTGGTGACAAAGGTATGTATGACTTTTGAACGTCCACGTTTAATTCTATTGCATTATGAAGCTCTGATCGAAGTTTCATAATATCTCTTTCTCTCTTTTGAAGGATTAAGTAAGATGACCAAAAAGCGACCTTGAAGTGCCTATACAAAAAATCTCTTTAAATGCTGAAGTTGCTGAAAATATTCACAATTTATTAAATTCAACTCAAATAATCATCTCAGGGATTAACATGACAAGTAGAGAATATTCACCAATTTATAAATATTTCATAGATGTGTTCAATAGCACCACATATTTTAAATGTCAAAAAATGCTAATTAAGACAAATCTCATAATCTTCCATTGATTTAATTACACGGTGGAAACGAGAAAGCTTATTTACTTTGAAGGTCTAGACCATGGCCAAATAAATTGAAAACGTGGTTAAAGCACGTATGGAGATCATAAAATGAAATGCACAATGCGCACTACAATTGGGGGACTTTGGTACTGGCAGGAAATCATTACTATTTTTGTCATGTTCCTATCAATCGAGGATAACAAGTTACATCAATGGCGCAACTATTAGCCTTTCCTATTTTGCAAGCAAACTAATAAAACTGCGGAATACATCAAGCAAGAGGCGACTATGATTTTTGAATAGCTGCCAATTGTACTGATAATTTTAATCCTTAATCGTTTTGGGTACGAGGTACAGGTTTGCAATTATTTTCATTCAAATTCATTATACAAGACTAATTATTTAGCATGATGTCACAATCATGGCAGATACTGGATAATAGAAAGAGTGTAACACGGTAATTTCATTTAGAAGTTAACTGGAAGTCGCTAGCCTAGAGTGCAGGGCGATGCACTTTCTTTTCAGTCGATAGTCGTTCCGGTTTTTAAGGTCAGCAGAGAAAGTGCAGTCAATCCTCATTCGCGCGCGCGCGCGCCTGTGTGTGTGTGTGTGTGTGTGTGTGTGTGTGTGTGTGTGTGTGTGTGTGTGTGTGTGTGTGTGTGTGTGTGTG
>JARQSV010000350.1:2804601-2820760 GCA_030142285.1 Calameuta idolon | reverse complement strand
TGTGTGTGTGTGTGTGTGTGTGTGTGTGTGTGTGTGTGTGTGTGTGTGTGTGTGTGTGTGTGTGTGTGTGTGTGTGTTTATACACACATATATATAGTTATTCTTGGGATATAAGATATGCATACAGGTTCCGTGCAATTTAAGCGACAGAAGATCCGCACTCATGCATCTTTTGCTGATACGCACGCGTACGTCATAAAATACATAAAATAGCAGTTAAATGCGTGGAAAAGTCTGAATTACTAATTGGTAACGTAGTCATGACAAATACAACATCATGGCTCCATAAGATTCACGTAACGCACTTGACGCCAATCAAAATTCATCATTACAAAATCAATGCGTGGTCGTGCATATATTGGACTGACTTCACTTCGTTCTGTTCACGATTTCGCTTTCCCCTTCGATACCTTACAATTTCCATAGTCTCCCTGGAGTATTTCGGCTTTCGAACTTTTCCCTGATTTCCGTAAACTTTCCACTTGTATACGACAGAAACGAAATCTTTTCTACCTCCTGGGTAAACGAAAAGACACAAGTTTTCTTAAAAACAAAAGCTTCAAGATTTTCCAAACAGGCACTAAGCAATTCGCATGTACAACTGCTGCTGTCAGAATCATACCTAATGCGCATGCGCGAACCTATGAAAATTCTGGAAGTATCTCTTTCATTTGTTGAAATCATATTTGTATCTATACTCTGTCGGTATATTAAAATTTATTTTTTAGTTGCATAAGAAATCTGAAATTGAAAAGAAGGCTAAGCAGTTCCTTAGAATCTTTCTTCTTTCTTTTACTGTAACAGATCTTCTTTTCTTTTTCTTTTTATTTACAGTGAAGCAGTGAAAGTCGCCTCGGCGGATCTACGAAGGTTCATGAAATGCAATGAAACACCCGTGCATAACGACTGATCTTAAATATATCACTGTCTCTCTTCGTTTCCCTAGAAATTCCTAAAAAAAAGTGTAATAACTCGTAGCTTCTTAATGTTCTAGACCGAATTCATGCGAAAGTCTAACGTGCCGATTATTTCTAAATGATAAAAAATGCATAAAAAATTCAAGTGTAATTCGTCAAATACGTTAGGGATGAGCAGATTAAGATCAGGATTTCACGATCTGTCTAAGCTATAATATACTTAAGACCTTCATAACCTAAGAACACGTGACTTAGATTGATTGTGTAATCGTCAGCACGGAGCAAGGACTTCTTTGCTTGGTGAAAGTTGTGGCACTACCTACTCCTACTGGTCGACTTAGCACAGTCGCTCTGCATCCCAGTTTCAGTCAATTTTTTAATCTCTTTAAATGTTAGCCTATGCATGCTTAATAAACTCGTTTAGAATTCACTGAGCAATCGACGACCATTGTTTTTTTTACAAATAATTTACATATCATAACATTGCATCATAAAAGTACGTGACACCCTTAGATCAGTGAGTCAGATCTTAGATTGGACTGTAATGAAATTAACTATTTTATTGACAAGTCAGTATTTTGAAAAAAATCATAAAAAATATTGGTATTTGATAACAGAATTCTTCAATTTTTTATTTTTGTTCATCTTTGTCCATTCACTTTTATACAGGATGATTTTTCATAACGTTTCCTATTTTAGTTGAGAGTATTTCTTAGAGATAATACTCCATAGAGAAAGGGTATAGAGAACGTTGCCTATAAATGTTGCTTGCTTCTTGGTTGAGTCGCGCATGCGCGCTTGCCACCCGCCGGAAATATGGATACAACAATGCTCTCTTCTGATTGTTGGCTTGCTCCTTCTCACGCAACTCGCGCAGTGACGGTTTAGGCTACCAAGGGGAAACACGTGCGCTCTGAGCAGCCGTAGCACCTTCAGATATTTTGCTAAGGAATCATCACTCGGTGAGTAGGTTTTTGAATGTTTTAATATATTATTTAAATTAGTATGCTAATAACCTGCTAAATTAAGCGGAAAAAAAGGGTATACAAACAAATTTTGAAGATTTCCGTACTTTTGAAGATCTTTAATATTGCTTCCGAGACATTGAAAGCAAGACAAAATATTTTTCTAAATCCCTTTGATAGAAATTACTTACGAGAAAGTTAGTTTAAGGATACATCATACTATAATACTGCTAACTCGTTAACGTCGATATGCTCAGAACTCGTATTTTCATTTTTATAAAATTACTATTAACATGTGAATTACGTACGGATATGTTCATGTATAGTAACATGGTACGCATACACTTTATCAGAAGTAGGACGTCAAGATTTTATCGCATAGCGCGAGAACCAACTAAATAAAGGTTCTTTCACATAAAGTAGACGACGGAAACATGCAATTTGGCCATTGTTGTCATGCTGTTAAAAGGACTCATGGAAAACGTCTCATAATTCCTATAAGAATTTATGAAAAAAAAAAGATGGAAGGCGTTTCTCGTGGATGTCCCACTTGCAAAGTGTAACATACCATAATAAGTTGAAATCTTCATTCACTTCGTAGCTAACAAGGTCATTTTTATCTTTCGACGTGCTACCGTACATTTTTTAATCGTGACACTCGACTGCACGTTGAGAATGCATTATCAGATGTTTCCAAATGAAACTATCCTTGTGTCAAATATTAGAAAGGGCAACGCGCATGCGCATCGCTGTAGTAAAGTTCGTTAACTCTTATTGCCTTTCCGACATATAACCTTCATACTTCGTAATTCCGTACGAATAAAAACCGTTGGGTTTCATGAAAAAAATTGACAAATTCCTTAAGCCATTTATATATGTAGTTATACATATAGTCTGGTCTGTACGATCTTCTAATATAAATTGTGTTGTTTTAACGGTTCTAGGAAACAAGTTATCGAATGTTACAGCCATCCATATTCCGAAAGACAGATTCACATTTCTACTATAGGCAGAGAACGAGTAGTAGATTTAAAAAATGTTATTCATGAATTTGAGATATTAAAGGTGATTATACTGGGTGAAGGTTTTGAGAAATAAAACGAAGGTCCGTGAATGCGGTTATTGAGGTGGTATTGTCCAATAACATTTTTTTAATTTGTATTCTGTCGGTATTCGAAATGGCAGATGGCTCATTGCCATACGTAAACCATCCAATGGCTAATTTCTTAGCATAAGTATTCTCGCCTCTTGCATAATGCATTGTTTCTTTTAGAACGTAATTTGATCCACGTGAAGATTCATTGTCTCAGGTCACGGTTTGACAAATAATTCGAAGGATGTTTATCTAGTATCGTAAGGAAGCACCTAATGGGAAAATTACATGACGTATTTTTCCTAATGTGAAATTAAATGTTTACTGAACCTAATGGAAAATCTTAAGGATATCTTAACTCTATAATCGTCATGTAGAGGCCCAAAAATATTATTTTACTTTGAAGTTATTAGGCTTTGAAAAAATATTTTTTAATCTATCCAGTTGCTTGGGTCACCTATAACTAGGTGCTGAGAAAAATGATTTAATCGCATTAAATATGTACAATTTTGGAAGTGAAACGGTCCGATTGAAATACAATGCTGCAAAATAGGGAAAGTCGTAAAGGCTACTTTACACGGCAATTAACGTGCTGAAATGACTCATCGAATCATTTCTTTTACTTCGTTTTACTTTTTTTCTTCGTGATGGTACGAAGCGCCCAGTCACGATATCACTTAACTCTCGATAAAGGCATTTCGAAAAATACTTTCTCATCTACAAGATTATAATCTTCACGTTTTGTTGGTTGCGATCATCCAGTGAATCGAACGGGAGGATATCCAATGAGAAATTAGCGTGAGTTAAAAGCCCATGTGTATGCAATAAACGATATAAAATCAATGAACAATTATCATGCAGCCAAACAAGTCACGGACGACGGTTTCAAATTGTCGCAATTTCAAGTGAGCGACAAAAAAGATAGCTATACGCTACCTTGCTGGCAAATCATTGAAGATATTTTTTTATTAATTTCCTTTCATAGAAGAAAAAAAAAACTTAAATTCTAGTATCATACAATTTTGAGAATGACCTATGAGAAAAAAATTACGAAAACAATTTCTCCAGTAAGACTGTTTCGATTGGGAAAAAAAGTGAAAAAAAGTGGCCCTGTTACTCGTTCAAGCAGTCCAGAGCGACGCGAGGAGAAAGCAAAATAGAAGGCTACGAGAAGAAAGTGAATCTTCGTCTCTACCGAAGATCTTCTCAGTGTGGATTCAGCACGCTAGAACCAAAGTTAATTTGGATCTTATTCCATAGTGTTTCAGTACGGTATTCATAATGATTCGATTTTGATCGTTGCAAATGAATATGTCCATTTTATTTAGAAAAAAGTGTACAAACGTCCTACGTATGGTGAAAGCGTTAAAATAATCTGGAATGTAAATTCACAATATGCCAGTTGTAATTCAGTAACACCAACTCTATGGTTTTACGTGATCTTGAAAGTTGTTTGGTGCCTTGTGGTATTTTTCATGGAAATCAGGGAAACGATCGTAACGAGCGAAGCGTGATTGGTAAATTGTAAATGTGCGCTTGGGATCCTGAAAATTCGAACGTCCGCTCTCCTTAAATTGCTCGACGGTCTGCGCAGGTTGGTTACTTTGGTTTAAGTGATCGACTGGTGAACATTGTAGCAGCTGCGGCTGACACGTTACCTTCGCTTTACTACTGTACAAAAGAAGCATCGGTGTGTACCAAGTGCTCGTTACGATTAGTGGCGAAATTAAAAAATTTCAAATCCGTACGAAATTAGTATGATTGAAAATTAATAATAAATAATTAGTTTCAAAACACGTGGGTCATTGTCGATTCCCATTGACAAGAAGCAACTATAATAAATATTCTTAGGCCAGAGCGGAAGTATAATTACAATTTGCAATTCCACTGCCAATCGATTGCTTCGTTTAATTACCTCACGCAAAAATCGCTCTCGACCTTTCTTCGTTACAACAAATTTTCACATTCTAAGTAAAATTCATGTTTCTGGCCTAATTAACTGTGATACATTTTCAAAATAATCCAAATTTGTAAATAAACCTAATTTTCTCCAAAATTTAATATTACTATATAATTTCACTATGTTTGGTGGAAATAGTAAATAGTTATTTTTTTTAATACTAACCGATTATAAAAATAAGGCAAATCTTATGAGTGATCTGACTGATCTCACTCGCTGCTTGTATCTTTACGTTCATGGCTGAATATCTGCAACGTTAAATAGAAAGCTGTATGCTGGATATACGTACATTCATATATACATGCGTAAACACACGTTTCATTATACTCTTACAGCTTGGTTCACTTTCATTTTCGTACACTCACTATCGATTGCCAAACATAACGAAAAGTGTCGACGAATTGTGTAACGCTAAATTAAAATCTCTTTTCACTCTGTTATAACACAGGTGCCTCATACTTTAATTTCATTTTATCATATCCAGATGATAATTTAGAAATTAAAAAAAATGATACCCTGAAAGTCTTCGTCATATTATAATGTATAAACAAAGGTAAATACTCATTATACAATGATGAAGGTATTGTATCATTATCACTTGCAGTACATATGTCAGAATTTCACAGGTTGTAACAAAAATAGTCATGTTGCTGTACCCATACTGAGTTATGCTAATAAGAATAATTCTGTATTCACAAATAACTTAAGCGATGACTAAGCTCCATTTTTACTCTGAATGTCAACCAGCTGATTGGGACTTCTTAAATAATTATGAGAAAAATGCTGATGTTTTGTATAAATATTACAACATGTTGAAGTATGCTTAGAGTATGCAGGTATCCGTATTGCGACGACTTTGTTCAATTGCATAAATTAGAATGTGCAAATAATAAATAGTAGAAGTGTATATGCTAATTGTCTTATCATTAATTGTGTATAGTGCTTATTATATTTAATGTCTCTCTTTTTATTTCAGACTATGGGAATGGGTGGACATGAAGAATTTAACTACGAATGTGGCCTGAGTAACGAGGCTCAAGTTGCAGCTAGAACTGAACTCAGGGAAGATGAAAAGACAAGAGAACAGGCCCTGGAACAGTTTAGACATTGGATTCAAAAGCATCCAACTATAAGAAAATGTAGAACCGATGCTGTCTTCCTTTTAAGATTTCTCAGAACTAAGAAATTCAGTGTACCGATGGCCCAGGACATGCTCGAGCGTTACCTCACCATCAGACAATTGTATCCCAATTGGTTTCAAAATTTGGACATTGAAGATCCTGACATCGAGGCCATCATCGATAGTGGATACTTGGTACCATTACTGGAAAGGGATGAGAATGGACGTCAAGTCATTCTTTCCTGTGCTGGTAAATATTTTCGATTACAAAATATATATATATATATTTTCTTTCAGTTATGATAAATTTACATTAAATTGAATTTTCGTTGACATTAGGACGATTCGATCCATATAAATACACATCTGCCCAAATGGCCAGGGCTCACAGTCTGGTAGTAGAATCTCTAATGGATAATGAAGAAAATCAAGTTCGGGGTTATACTCATGTAAATGATGAATCAGGACTTACCATGGGACACGTGAGCGCCTGGTCTCTTACTGATATCAGAAACATGTTAAGGTGCATTCAGAATAGCACACCTATGCGCCACAAGGAGACCCACTTCATCAACATACCCAGTTGCGCCACTAAGATCATTGAGTTTGCCGTTTCTCTACTCAACGACAAGCTCAGGGCTCGTATTCATGTAAGTTAATTCTATGGTTATGATTTAAGTGTCAAGTGATTAATAAAACAGTGAACAATGTTTTAACATAATTAAATTGGTACTGACATTGTTCTTTGTGGTTGTAGATTCACAAAAGTCTGGATGAGCTCAAGCAAGCCATCGATCCTACGATACTACCAAAGGAATATGGCGGCAAAATTCCACTTTCGGAAATGATTGGTAAGTTTTTTTTTTGAATGTTTTTCTGTATTTTTTGAAATATTCTTCTATTGAAAATAATACATTTTTTCAGCTTCTTTCAAAAAAACTCTACACGCAAAGAGAGACCAGCTGAAGGCACTTGATGATATGTATATTGAAATTTCACCAAAGGACAGCTGTTCTGCTTCGAGCGAAGGTTTGGGTGGGATTTCCGGTTCCTTCCGGAAGTTGGAGGTAGATTAACGTGACGGCTGGAGCGCAGATAGGAATTACAATTATTTGTTAATGCATCCTTAATAAGCTTGGACTCTGTTTTACAATGATTAATACGAGAACAACTGTGACGGATAATTATTTTAAAAATTTCGAACTCATTCATCTATTCCACAATACCACAATATAGCGAATATCTAATGAGGTTTATTATTTTAATTCTAATTTCTGTCATTTAATCGACACATGTGTTCTTGTATCAATGCCTTTGTTTCTTGTATATAATGTAACCGGGTATGAAAGTGATGATGTTCAATTCTGAAAATATCTTTTCAATGCTATAGTTTTAGAGTATATTTTACTTTAATATATAGACATGTATAATATATAAGAGAGCCTATATAGTAGCCTAAATAGCATAGTCTTTTCTACAGACAATATGTACTGTCCTGTCGGTGGAAAAAGTTACCTACATGAAATCTGTGTCGATTCAAAAGACATAAGGGGTCAGATAATTATATTGTAACTATATAGTATATACATATATATATAGTATTTGTTAAAGATACCTCTTAAGATTTGCTCTTTGGAAAAGTCAATTGCTTCACTGTCGCTTAGATTTAAGAATATTCATTTATTTTTCATTTTTAATGCAACTTTCACTCCTCGTAGCTAAAAAGAAAGGAATGCCACATTAAATGTCTACTTTTTGAATTTACTATTGACAATTGAGAAATCTAATATTATTTGCATCCATGTCAGAATTAATTTGCCGCAAATCGACAATACCTATGTATATCGAAAGTATTGTTGTGGCTTTTGTGCGATGTCGATTCGTTCACGATGATGTTTGCGTGTAAATCTACTACGCGCATTTGACAGAGTGACAGAAGTTGAGGTTCAACTGAATTCGACGTTCTTACCCATCGACGGATTTGATATTTCGAATATTTTATTGTGATGAAACGCAGTAGATTGTGCTACGTGTTCTACGGAAGAAGAGGAAGATCTTACGACGTCATAGATATACTATGTTAAGATGACAGGTAATGACGATTTTGATAACGAATAAAATAAAACGTAATTTTATGATTTAGGTAAGTACGCATAAATTTTCATTTAAACTTCATTTAGTTGCAGATCAAAATTTATTACAATTAATTATCTTTCTCGTACCGTTTGTTCGTATTCCAGTAGTATACGATATTCTCTAGTACGCACATTATAATGGACAGTATAGTTCCCAGTAATAGTAAAAAAATTGCTGCCTTTATTTCAAAGAATGTCACACTGTTGACAGTTTGCTGGACATTTACACAGATTGGTTTTCTTGAAGTCCAACGAATTACTTGTCGCTTTCTGAGTCCCATATCATTGATTTTTGCTAATCTAAAATGGATTAAAAATATTTTTAACTTAATGAAAATAAAATATCCTTAAAATATATTCGTACCCGACTCTCGCGGTTTCGCGAAATGGACTGTGGTGACCAACCCATACTGCCATTCCTTGGGGGCGATACATATGTACCTCTGTCAGTCTACATATCATTTCCGAAGTAAATAATTTTTCTATAATAGGATATCCTAAAGTGGGATCGCAATGATAAGCAAAACCAGCATGAGTAATACGTTCAAGACCCTCTTCTAATGGTAAATATTTTTCAGCATCCGACATCTTTGACCAACGTTTCTCCCTCAGCATTTGCACTTCCCAATCTGTGGATGTCTTTACCAAAAACACAAATAACATAATAGGCCGTTTATGTAAAGGAAATAAATAATTTACCTTCATTAGATAATCATAATAAACAGCACGCTCGGCTGCAATATCCATGTTACTTTTGGCAAGTTCATTAAGCGAGTCGTTCATCTTATCCAAAGGTTGATTTAACCGAACCGAAACAATACAAGCAGAATAGTAATTGAAAACTAGTAGACTAAATAACAACAGTTGCAGAAACACTATACGACCAGTCAAGGAATTCGGAATCACCATGGATCCTAAATAAAAATATAAATAAAACTCATAAAGTATATTCGTATCTTATTTTATATTTTATATCTTTTCTTGATACCTTGTTGAAAGAGTATACATATGGTAGAAAATAAAGCGGTTCCGTACTGCTGAATCCAATTATCAATTTTCTCAAGAGCCAATGATACGGCAAGAACCAAAGCGATCAGTATGGTTAGGGCTCCAATGGCATACCAAGAACCAGTGGTAAATGGTTGAAACAATTCATTCGTTGATTTCAATGGCGAAGACAAGAAGAAGAAGCATGTCCTAGAAGAAGACATGATTTTTAATCAGTTTTACAGATTTATAGATTTTGACTTTACCGAAAAGTCCAAATTGGTATGGTTATTTCGCCCAACGAAAATCTCTTTATATTAACAGCCCCAGGACTTGCTGTTATATCAGTAAATCCATGATCTAACATGCCCATCATTCCCGTATGAGATCCATTTTCTGCGACACCATCCCAATGAGATTCTGCAGAGAGGTCCATCCTAAATTAATAATAATTACAATAAGTATAGAATAATATTAATTTTTAAAAACCAATGCCTCTTACATACGTGAAATTAAGAATATCACATAAATGTTGCATGACGGGATAAAGAAATTTGGACATGACATCGTCTGACTTTATTGAATTATCTTCTAAATAATCCTCGAGTCGGGTGTCGTTGGTTTTGAAGAGCACCTGCATGGATAAAAAATTTTATTGATACGAATTATTATTATTTTTTAAATATTTTTAATTCTTACCACAGTAAGGACTCTCAGATTCATTCCATGATAGTTTGAACGTCTGTCGAATTTACTCTGCGTCAGTGTAATATTGAAGCCGGAACTTCTATGCCAGTCGCCAAGCTCCGTGACGTTCAATGATCCACCGTGGTCTTTTGAAGGATTATAAACGTCATGGAGTATGTAACCGTCTGGTATTGGAGTTGCTATCACGAGATCGGTTACCGCACTGTAGGCGCTATCATTTAAACGAGGCAACACACTATCAAGACTTTCTCCAAGAATCAGCCAATTATATAAGCTTGTGTAGGTATAATGTCCTGCGGTCTAATTAATATATCATTTATATGTCCAATAACGGTAGTGGTAATTAACAAAGGATTTTCTTACTTCGGATATGAAGCCAGCGAAATTTTTATTTTGACATCGTAAATCTAAAATTATTCCTATTTTCCAGTAAATTGTTATTAATTTCTCCACGTTAAAATCCATATTTAATAAAGGCATCGCGACAGAAATTCCCAAATCATTGAATTTATTAAATAATTTAAACAATCCTGTTGATAGAGAAATTATCCACATAAATAATATACTGATATTATAGGGTGTCACTTGAAATAAACATATATTATTACTAGATGTATTTCCGCAGAAAAATCCGATGATGCTCGATATTTCTTTGTGCTTATAGTAGTCGACGATGAACTCATTTTCGTACGATAAGCAAACCGTAATTAATTTTAATCCGAGTAAAAATTTTAGTAACATATTTGGACTTATACAGACTTGCTAGAGCTTCCTTCTGATTTTCTGATATTCGATGACATTGAACTTTAATATGGAGAGAACACGATTTATAAGCTAAGTTCCATATATAAAAAATTAATGATTTTCCTGTGTAATCGTGCATTATGTCTTCTGACAGTTGTAATTTATTCAGAGGCATTTCTGCATTAAAGTTGTCTGTGTCAATCATTCCTACGTATTGCTTTCATATTATAAATTGATGAAGTTCGAATAGTACATTCATGTTCATTATAAATTCTGTTACAACGAAACATGAAACTCCCCTTCTATTCCTACCTTCAAGAATTCTAATAGCCGAGGTTTAATAATATATAAACGATACCCAGTAATAGGATCTTTTTTTTCAATTATATTATCGAAAATTGAAGACCAAAAAAAATGTGGTCCGTCACGGGACGCCTGGTAGATGTGAAACATCAATTGTTAAAATAATTTTGTGACAGAGAGGTAACCCTGGTTACCGCAGGGTTACAGCGTACACATTTCAGTGTTAGCCTGAAAATACGGCCTCTTACATTGTCTCCTGCGGAACGCGCCATTAGATGTTTCACATCAATAATACTGGACACTTTTGAAACCAGCTAATAAGAATGTGATAGGCATAAATTCATTTTGATGAATTATATATAGCAACTGCCGAAACACAAACGCTCCTTATGGCGTAAGTTAATATCACCCTCCATAACGGTATAAAGCCAGAGAGGAATAAGAAGAAGAAGGAAGAGAGAAAAAGAATGAAAAAATTAGTTGCACAGAAATATTGAAAATTCAAAAAATTGAATAAAGCTTTCCAAATACTGTTAAATATTATTGGATGTTGATTTACTTTCAAAATTTATTCAAAATAGAAAATTGAGGCTAAATCACAATCTCGCAGAATATACGGAGTAGATAACAATTGAATTGAAATTGTAAAATATCGAAAATGAATTACGTTCAAATTGAAAATATTAATAAATTAGGTGTTTGGAAGTTTAAAATAAATAATTAAATCAATAAAATAAAATATTAACACCTAGAAATCGGAAATTCTGGCCAAGCATATTTAGAAGTACTGGAAGTTGTCCAAAAATGTGGGCGCGCAAATTCATCGCGCAGGGCTCGAAGAGTGGGAGCAGGCGGAGAGTGGGAGGAACGCTAAAGACAGCGCCCGCACTCGGAGCGCTCATTCTTCCTCGAGCCAGTCTCCTATACTGGTCTCTTGGACGTACGCCTCTTACCCATTTTCAAACTTCTTTTTTCCCATATTTATTTCTTTATCCTTCATTCTTTACTTTCTTACTTATGTCTTTCCTTATTTCTTCACTACTTTTATACTCATATTCTTTACAATTTCTACTTTTTGACTTCTTTATTTCTATTTTACTTTCTTTCTTCTCGTCTCAATCTGTTCCTTCTAACTTGTTATTGTGCTTGTCTTGCCTGTTATATTCCTTTAGTCGGGTCGAGCATATTCATTCGAGTAGCTATATAAGAGTAGTCACCCTGTTAGAATAGCTATACGTATTGACCATGGTGTCGGGGGGTTGGCCTTCCGCCTCATCCGCTGAGCTTGCTCAGTGGGTCGGGCCCAAGTTGTGGCCGCAATAGAACCTTATGGGTCTCCTGACGGGGGCCTTGAGCCTCCTTAGGGTATCTACGGCTGTGGTCTATCGTATAGTGAATCTAAAAAGGTGTCTCGCTCTCGCGTATTTAGTATAATTTGTTCGCTTTGCTAAAAACGCTCCAACATGTCGTTGACCCAGGAGCACTCGTGTGGGTGGAGGCGATCCTATTTGTCCGTGGGGAGGGCGTGCGGGGTAGTCCGTTGACTTTGGGTAAAGTCCTACTTTACCTTGTGTTCTTGGGTCAGCTTCACTTGGGGTAGGTGCGGGTACTATTGAGCACCTGCTAGTTTAAAGTCACTCTCTGTGGGAGACATTTTGCGCGGGGCTTAATGGCTGACGGTGTCCGCCGCCGGCGTCTAACCCACTGAGCTTGCTCGGTGGGAAGGGACGAAGGTTGTAGTGTCAAATATTATCCCTCGGGATGTCCTGACAGTGTTCGCAAGGGCGCCGTCGGGTGCTACGCCCGTGGTCTTTCGTTGCGGTGAATCCTTGACTAGGGGTAGACCTTTCGCATTTAACTTACCTTACCCCTTTTGCGTTTTTTTTTTCCCGCTCGACCCGACTTCCTTTCCTCCCGGAGGTTACCCCCCCCCCCTAGTCCTGTGCGCGACAGATGCAGGACTTGGTGGTTTTCCTCACAAAAAAAAAAACACGGTTCCCTGTGGGGCCTCGGAGGGGTCGTAGCTCCCTTCTGGAGAGGCAGGACCTCACGGAGATGGGCGAAGCGGGGCCCATTTCGCTCCTTTATATCTAAAACTGTACTTCATATACTGTTTCATTATTGCATTTGTTGAATAAATTAATTTGAAACATTTTTACTACGTTGATATTCTTTTGCCCTCTGCGAATATTCCAGAGTACGCATGAGTTCTGTCTCATTCCTACTCTCCTCCGTCATAACTTCATCCTCTTACTCTTCCTTCTTTATGCTTCGACACCCTTTTTCAGCTATGGTCCATTTTCTCTACTATTATTTCCATTCCATCTATGCCACGTTATCTATATCTTGACCTCGCTTTTCTTCATCAATACTGCCTTCTACAATAAAATGAATCCAAATGTAATTTGAAAATCACATCGTCGAATCTTCAATGGGTCAATTCGTATTAAATGAATTGTCATTAGTTTGAATTTTTGCCGATAAGGGAAAAATGCACCTCCTGGACATGATAAGTGGCGCCATCTCTGAGGAAATCGGTGAACTTTCCACGTTAAAATGTTTCCGAATGTAATTTTACAATGGCATCGTCGAAACTTCAGAGGAACAATTCTTGTGAGAAAATTTTGCGTTAGTTCGAATATTTGCCGATAAGGGGGCAGGACCTCCTGGACATGATAAGTGGCGCCATCTCTGAAACAACTTATGAACCTTATACGATAAAAGCTAATAATAGCTTGCAAATTTGAAAAAGTGAAGAGATTTTTTGAAAGTGGTATCGCAATTTGATCTGCATTAGCCTCTTCTATGGACCATTCTGCTTTTCTGCTAGAACTAACCCTTTCCGAGATACAGCGTCCCAAAGGTTCAATTTTGAGTAGTTTCAAAGTTCAAGTTTCAAAAAGTAAAGGGATTTTTTAAAAGTGATCCTATCGCAATTTAACCTGTACCAGCTTCTTCTATAGACCATTCTGGCTTTCTGCGTTAAGAGATCTTTAAAAAATTCCAGGAAGAAGCCCTAAAACCAACCCTTTCCGAGATACAACTGATGTTCAAATTACATTCGGAATATTTTATCTTGGAAAGTTCATTAGTTGAATATTGATTGAATTATCGATGAAATAAGGAAAGACGATAGAAATAATGACAGCAAAAATGGAGCATAGCTGAAAAGGTGTCAAAGCATAACGTAGGAGGAGAAGGATGCAGTTAAGACGGAGAAGAGTAAGAGAGAGACACAACTCATTCGAACTCTGGGATATTTGCAGAGGGCAAAAGAATATCAACGTAGTATAAGTGTTTCAATTTAATTTATTCAACAAATACAATAATGAAACAGTATATGAACTACAGTTGTACATATATGGCTTGCGAAAGATTAGCAATAACAATGGCATTAGAGATATATTTTAAATATATCACAGCAATATAATACACATGTTGTATGTTATATGCGCAATCACTTTGGACTTTTCCTTTTCCAAAGAACATTTTAACAACTTAGTTTTTAAGGATTACTAGGAGTAGAGTGAGGGAGACACAGGAAGGAATAGAAAACTTAAAAATAGAATAGAAACGTTTGGTTGCAGTAGGCAGGTAAGATGTTAATGAAGGGAAAAAGAGGAAGATTGTTTAAAAGAAAGAGTGAAGAAAAGAAATGGTAAGGATTGAGGGAAGAAGCAGAGAAGAAGATGCGTAATTCCTATGCAAGAGAATTAGATTATTGTAAAGGAGCGAGAAAAGAGAACTTTATACTAGCAGGTGCTCAATAGTACCCGCACCTACCCCAAGTGTAGCTGACCCAAGAACACAAGGTAAAGTAGCACTTTACCCAAAGTCAACGGACTACCCCGCACGACCTCCCCACGGACAAATAGGATCGCCTCCACCCACACGAGTGCTCCTGGGTCAACGACATGTTGGAGCGTTTTTAGCAAAGCGAACAAATTATACTAAATACGCGAGAGTTACACACTCTGATTAGAATCACTATACGAAAGACCACGGCCGTAGCGTACCCTAAGGGGGCTTAAGGCCCCCGTCGGGAGACCCATAAGGTCCTATTGCGGCCACAACTTGGGCCCAACCCACTGAGCAAGCTCAGCGGATGAGGCGGAAGGACAACCCCCGACACCATGGTCAATACATGTAGCTATTATAACAGGGTGACTACGCTTATATGAGTACTCGAATGAATATGCTCGACCCGACTAAAGGAATAGAACAGGCAAGACAAGCACAATAACAAGTTAGAAGGAACAGATTGAGACGAGAAGAAAGAAAGTAAAATAGAAATAAAGAAGTCAAAAAGTAGAAATTGTAAAGAATATGAGTATAAAAGTAGTGAAGAAATAAGGAAAGACATAAGTAAGAAAGTAAAGAATGAAGGATAAAGAAATAAATATGGGAAAAAAGAAGTTTGAAAATGGGTAAAAGTCGTACGTCCAAGAGACCAGTATAGGAGACTGGCTCGAGGAAGAATGAGCGCTCCAAGTGCGGGCGCTGCCTTAAGCGTTCGTCCCACTCTCCGCCTGCTCCCACTCTTCGAGCCCTGCACGACGAATTTGCGCGCACACATTTTTGGACAATTTCCAGTACTTCTAAATATGCTTGGTCAGAATTTCCGATTTCTAGGTGTTAATATTTTACTTTATTGATTTAATTATTTATTTTAATGTTCCAAACACCTAATTTATTAATATTTTCAATTTGAACATAATTCATTTTCGATATTCTACAATTTAAATTCAATTGTTATCTACTTCGTATATTCTGCGAGATTGTGATTTAGCCTCAATTTTCTATTTTGAATAAATTTTGAAAGTAAATCAAGATCCAATAATATTTAACAGTATTTGGAAAACTTTATTCAATTTTTCGAATTTTCAATATTTCTGTGCAACTAATTTTTGTATTCTTTTTCTCTCTTCCTTCTTCTTTTTATTCCTTTCTGGCTTTATGCCCTTATGGAGGGTTCTAAGGTTTGCTCTGCAAACCAACGATAAGTTGCGGAGAACCTCTGCCCGCCAAGCTACACGTTCATGATCACGTTGAGTTCGACTACGACGGCACATGCATTATCGACGGAGACGATGATCACAAAATCCTACTTCTAAACTCGCCGCTACGATTTAGCGCCATGTTTTTGGTAGCGCCCAGGTCCCTGGCAGAGAATCTAAGACATGGCGCTCTTAGCGTTGCCATCCGCCGCGCGGCGCTAGTAGTGTTG
>JARQSV010000350.1:2777731-2804501 GCA_030142285.1 Calameuta idolon | reverse complement strand
CGTCCAATGGAGTACACGGAACACGGGGAACGGGGGGGACAGCGCGCTTCACTAGCAGCGCCGCAAAATGCGAACTGAAAACGGCGACACTTACGCGGCCATGTACTGCCTATAAGAATTTAATAGAGTGTCAGAGACCTGGTAGCGCCTAAAACCGGGGCGTTGTGCATCTCCCTACTCGCTGGAGGAATCTCCTCATTGGAGGAGTCAGCCATAGTAAGGAAAGAAAGGAAGGATCTCTGTATTCATTTCTGAGAAGTAAATTGTTTCTTCTGCTAAATTTACATGAAGCGTTTTTGTAATAAATCATAAGTTAAGGTTTTTCTATCTTTATTATTAATTATTGTGGAATGGCGCTAACCTTAGTGAGAAAAGTAATTATTTAATCATATTTCTATACTTTTTACCTATGTAAACATTTTGGATATATAACTATGTGTTATGAATTTCATTTATATATTTATTTTATTTTATAGGCAGCCAAATGCTTTCATTGTTCACAGTATACAAAAATAGTTTCAACGAGATTTTACAGTTTGTATGAACCAGATTATCTAGAGGTTTGTTAACTTGTTGTTGACGAGGTCAGTAACACTGTAGAATTTTATCTTATATAAGCATTCTGTTGCAGCTGTTAAAACCAAAGATACCTATCTACGCAGATCTCCATGTTCAAATCAAATCCTTTGCTTTTCCTGTGCTGGAAAGCTATCAAGCACATATAAATACAATTGCAGACCATATGGATATTGATGTTGAAGACAGGTATTGTATAATTGTTTACACATTGGAGTGACTAAATGCATTTCACTTATTAATCTTTATTTTGTCAATAATCTCTCTATTTCAGTTTTGCAGTTCCTCCTACAAAATTAAAGGTTCAAAGATTAAAACCAAAAAGCGATGTGATTGATTCAGAATATTTACTAAATGAGTATGAAAGAAGTTTTCATTTATCAAATGTTTCTGCCATAAAATATCCAATTTTTCTAAGGATTCTGCAAGCAACTTTACCTGAGGGAGTGAAACTACATATAGAATTTTGGAATCCTCTAATTGATGAAAAAAGATATGTGCCAGATAAACAACTATTGGACTTGAAATCAGAACTTAGTGACCTTAAAGGAAAGTGAAGCATTACCACAAATAGATTTTTTTTTGTTATATTGCATTATTATTTTTGGATCATGTCTCTGATTCAATACTAGGAAAAGAATATCAATAAAATACTTTTATTTGAGAACATATAAAAATATACAAAAGCATTAAGATAAAAAATTATCAAATAATGATCATTAAGATTGTTTATAAAAAATTATTCAGTATAAACACACCGACTATGGGTGATCCATTTCACCTGAATAATCCTGTATAAAATTAGTTTAATAATATGCATGTAACGTATTATAAAAGGCCAAAATGAACAACTTTAATCTTAGCTGCTTCTTCAGATGGTTTAGGAGATTCTTTCGGTTTTTCAATATTGTTATCTTCTGTAACAATAATGATAAAATAACAGTCTAAATATCTCTTCAGTATTTACATTTGCATACTTACTACACAATGGCTGAAAATCTTTGAGATAGTCTTCGTTTCCCAAACATAGTGGCAGACTTTCTGCCAGCTCTCGTTTTGGGTCCATAGGATGTAATTGAGTGACCGACCGTTTTTGAACAGGTCGATATGATTGCCCCTGCAGAACGATAAATTAATCCAAATTGCAAACGATAATTTTTACTGTACTTCATCTACAGTTCTTGGTAAAATAATCATTTGAATTCTTACCGTGCCAGGCACAAGAATATGTGTCACTGTATCCGAAAATTTGACTTTCGGTTTTTCGTTACATGATGACGGCGTATCCGTAGATGAAGTAGATTGGGAAAGGCTTTTAATATTGGAGGTGGACAGATTAATAACAGGCAGCGGTGGTACATTGGAAGACATTTTCTGGTCTTTGCTTACAGTAAGATTTGAATTTTGTGAGAATCCTAATCTCAAGTGTTTCCCTTCTAACGACTTACTTTGTACATTATAATTCGACTGTGCATGATTAATAGAACCTATGGAACTAGATTTAGTATTACCTGGATGAGAATGTTGAACACTGAGATTATCGCAGCTACCATGAAAAGGAATAAAATCGAGGTCATAGTTTAGTCTGTAGGTTCGCGTGGGCTGAAAATTAATACCCTTGTGCTGACTCTGTAAAATACTCGATACAGAATTTTGTCTTTGTAAAATCTTAGAGGTCGCAATATTAGTAGCTCTAGACATTTGAAACTTTTGAATAGGCTCGTCTATTTCTGTCAATCCTGGTGTACTACGTGAGAGCGGATAATTTTTTTTTGGTAAGTTATGAATGTAATGATAAGAATTCGTTATCGAAGGTGGCGGTGGTATATCACCAGGAGTATGTTTCTTCAGCGTCAATGGATGCTGAGTTTTTTGAATGCTCTGAAAGTTTGCACCCTCAGTAAGATTGTCAAAAGATGTAGACGTAAAAACTGTTGCGGTATTGTGAAAGGAGTCTGATATATCTTCTTCAGGACTATTGAATGAGGTTGACATCAGATTATTGCCAGAATTATAAAATGACAGTGAACTTGCATTATCTACAGCATTATTAAACGAGGCCGACGAGGTCGTTTTATTTGTCAGAGTAGTAGTAGGCGGTATAACAGTATACGGTATGGGAGGTATATTAATACTGGATGGATTTACACTCGATGACTTTATACTACGAATCATAGTAGAAGTGGCTGTGGATTCTGTCTTAGTGGTTGCAGTCAAATTTGGAAACGAGCTGCCAAATAATGTTGGCATCAAGGTTGTTGTAGGAATACTGAAAGATGTTGACATGACATTGCTGTCAGTATTATCTAAAGATGACAAACTTGATGGAATATCTACAGAGACAGACTCGTAAGTTGGATTATTAAACGGGGTTGACATAAAACTATTATGCTGAACAGCATCGTTCAACGTTGGTTGACTTGTGTTGTTAACCGAATTATTAAAAGAAGTCTCAGCAAAGTTATTAGCAAGATGATTGAATGTTGTAGGCTTTACACTGCTTACAGTAAGGTTACCAAACGATACTGTCATTAGATCACTTGTGGTAGTAGAAAATGGTTGTGAAAAAATATTTGAACTCATCGTAGAGGTGGGATTCAAATTTGCAGTTGAGGTATATGAATTCGATTTGCTAAATGAAGTAGATGTCAGTAATCCAGTTGATAAGAGACTGTGAGAGGAATTATTAAAAGCTGAGGTGCTTAAACCACTGCCAGGTATATTAAACGGAGTGGACATTAAATTATTATCAGACTTATTTATGGGTGGGACATCAGTGAATGATGTAGAGACAAGTCCGCTACTATTATACAGAGGAGAATGAAGGATAGGTAAAGGTGGAATTTGGCTACATGTTCCTTTAGCATAGTTACGCTTTCCTGGTAATTTGTAGCTGATTTTTTCTCGTTTAGGTGAATCTTCACTTTCACTCTCTTCACTGTAAGATTCACTTTCTTTGTCGCTTACTGAATCCGAGCAGATGGAACAGGATGGTCTTGAGCAGGTTGAGTCTGCAATTGAAGTAATTCATAAAGTTATTCATTATTCTGTAGACTTACATTAATTGCACAAATAGAAATGCTTACGAGAACTGGTACAACTGTTTGATCTGCTTAGAATCTGTTCAGCTTTTTCTTTCGCAGCAGTTGCCATCTCTAAGTCATTCATCACAAGAGCATAGAAATGTATATCCATAAAAAGGT
This sequence comes from Calameuta idolon, assembly GCA_030142285.1. Lineage (NCBI taxonomy): Eukaryota > Metazoa > Arthropoda > Insecta > Hymenoptera > Cephidae > Calameuta > Calameuta idolon. The sequence continues at coordinate 2,800,722 of JARQSV010000350.1, read as the reverse complement.
CATGATCATTTAAATCTATTGCCAGTCGAAAAGCCTTTTCGAATAGCCGATATCTGTCGTAAGGTGTAGCAGATCAGTAATTTAACTATAATAATATTCATTAATTAATACCTTAATAAATGATGGAAAAATCTTCGTGTAAGGTCTCTAACTTCATCACCATATTCTTCTTCTACTGTCTGACTTATTGGTCTCACAGGTATGTGAAAACTGCCCAAGGCATTTTGGATGAGATCTATAATACAAGGTTTGTGGATTTCAATAGATTCGTGTTCGTTCTGTAGCAAATAGTTATTCTTACTTTCATGCTCCAATGTCAAAGGTAACTTAAAGAGATAGTTCAGAATTTGATTGAGTGAATGCATGCAAGCCCGTGCATCAATATCCCAATTCATAGACAATAGCAACGAGGTCGCACGTTCTACTTGACCAAGTGATAGATGTCTTTGCACCAGAACATCTCCTGATAAATTATCTCCTTCGATAATTCTTATAACTCCCAGTGGTCCCCTATTAATACCTATATTAATATGTGTTTGGAGTATTTTAATAATGATTTGCAATTATATGGAAGTTACCTTTCAAAAAGCAATAAAAATAACGAATCTCCATGATCATAATATTCCATATATGAACTTGGATCAGTCTTTCTATTCCACTCCATGCGCAATAATGCTGGTTGACTCCTATACAAGTTTTTCAACTAGATTGTGATTAAACAATAATATTAAACTTTTAAAAGATCAGAGATATTAGTTACCTAAAATAAGATGACAAATCTAATATATTGGCTGGTGTAGTGTCTTCGCTTAGCATCTGACTCCTGACATGAGACAGAGATATATCAAAATGTTGAAATTGTCCTCTTTCATTACCAACAGCAAATATAATTCCATTACTGTGCCATGACGCCAAAGTAGGTATCTGAATAATAAAAGTTTAAGGAATGTGGACAAGAATTATGTATAACAATTTGCATGGCTTGTTAACTTACAAACGCAGCCTTCACACTATTGTTCGTTCCTCGCACTTGATCGTGCAATGTTATCGAACCATCAATACAACACAGCAATAGCATATCATGATTTGGTGAAAATTTTACACAGCTTGTATGTGTTGGTAAAGGTACTGAGATAACGGCAATTCTTTGTAATTTATCTTGTTGAGATACTTCATAGGTACGCCATTCAATTGTAACTTCTCCCTATAAATGAATATGTATCCTGGTGAAGTACGAGTAACTCTTTTTGAATATTTGTAATCTGTCAAAAAAGGGTTGCTCACCTTTCTTGATACTTTCTGTTCTACTGATTGTATTACATTTTCATGATAGGCATTGAATGTGATGCATAAGGGATCAAATTCAGTACGTAAGTAACACAAGAGTTCTAGTTTGGTTCTGAAATATACAATTGATTATGTGCCATGAGAAAATAAACATACCATAGCAACAGAGAGACAACAAACTTCTAACCAAATTCTCAATCTTTTGTATAAAGATAAGTTAAAGGATACCACATATTTATTATAGTGTTGACTTAGCGTTATAAAATTTGTATGAACTGAGAATTATAAAGTGGGAATGTCTCAACATTGGCATGCTCATTGGGCTGATGAATCTTTTAAACCACAAAGATTACAAAACTGGGAAGTTCCTACTTGGCATCCAGTTTGGCCTGATAGACACTGTATTACAACTGAATTTTATGCTGATAATAAGGGACATATATTGGCAGGTCGAAAAAGATCTTTGCAATCTCCATGGGGAAATTTTATAGTAATTATGCATTGTTTTTTATTAAAATATTTTTTTATCCTTATATAATTGTTTAACGTTTTATCAGGGCACATGGCATCTGCCACGAAAAATTAATAGGCGTCTTGCCGAAGAATTATCAACACCTCCAAAATATAAGAAAGTTGCATGGGCTGCACATTGTGCAAGACATCATGCTATATGTAATGCGACTGACACAAAATTACCAAAAAATGTTAATGAAACAAACAAGCAAAAACAAAGGATGTTACAAAATAAAACAACCATTAAGTCAGGGAAAAAAGAAGACAACAAAGATAATATTAGTTGTACAATTGATAATCTTACAATGATGAGCATTAAGAGTGAGGATATTTCAAAATCAAATTCTGAGAATTGTCATGCAAACCCTTGCATTCAGCACCAAATGCGTAATATATAAAATTGCAATTTTATGGGCACTCAATTATTATACTATGTGAATCCCTTTGGTACAATTACAAACTAATTTCTCACCCCGTTAGACGGTATAGATGCACGTTAGCACGATCATGTTCTTTTACAGCTGGGCTCCAAGGATAAACTTCATTCATCGTAGATTTCCACCAAATCAAAATCTATAAACACGTTCAATCGATTATTGTACCTTATTCTGTATAATTGTATTTTTTAAAATCTTGTAATATAGTAACACTTACCAAATCACTGGATTTGTTTACTTGAATTTTTTTATCTAGTCTACGACCACTATGACAAGAAAGATCAATTGTTAAGAACTTAGGCTCAAGCCTAGTGATTTTCTCAAATATATGTCGTTTTGGCTTAGTAAAGTGCACAAGATTTACTTGGCTATCGTTGTATGTACAAATTAAATGATTTTTTGTTATTATCACTGCAAATATTGAATAAATATTTCATTTATGGTACGTTAAACATAATAGAAAAACATGCTAAGAATTTTATATTTAATAAAATATAATTTGGATATATAATATAAAGTTTGTACCATCTGATATGTGATCTGATACTTTTCCAACAAGATACTTGTCAAAAGTAATTTTTTGTATATCACCACTAGGACGATTAATTTGTATTTGAACTAATAGCCCAGAACTAAGCATCATATGTACAATACAATGATCATACCATTGACAGTACACAGTAGAGTTGTCTTTAAGCTGTTCCTATATGTAGAAAAATTAGTATAATATATAATATTTTGCAGTACTAATTAAGTAAAAAACCTTACTTCAAGATATTTAATGGAATCTTTCAATTTATTTCCCTTTTTATTGTGTGGTACACAAACCATCCCACGCTTTTGAGCATAGGATCTTTTACCTTCCTCATATAAACCGTCCGTACGTTTGTCATGGTATCTAAAAACAATTGTTAAATGAATTGTATCATATCATTAATGCAGCATACAACACAAATTAAATATGTAGAACAATATTTGTAATTGACAGGAAACTATATTTTACCTAAATGCACCAAAATCTGTATCTTTAATATTGATGACATCTTCGAATGTCCACAGATTAACTTCGCCCAATAAGACGAACATTGTAACGACTATTTTTTCACCATCAAACTTTAATAATCCTCCAAGAATTAAGTGTATAAACAATTCAGGCAGGTTATGTTATTTAAATTTGTTTTTTAAGCTGGATCCTCATACAGGTGACAGTATTCGAACACAGAATTTCGATTGGTGGAAAATGACAATTTTTCTCCCACCATCTGGTATCCACGAATCAAAATCCTACGACTGAGCGCTGACGCTTATATGCGTCCTTTTCGTATGACAGCAGTAGCATCAGGGGCTTGACACTCCAATGGGCTATAGTGAAACACAGAATAGTGATATAATCCACCGATAAGGTGGCGCTGTTGCTTGTGCTAACAGAGTATACAGAGATGAGTAGGGAGATGCACAACGTTACGGCTTTAGGCGATACCAAAAACATGGCGCTAAATCGTAGCGGTGAGCCTGGAAGTAGGATTTTGTGATAATCGTCTCTGTCGATAATGCGTATCCCGTCGTAACCGAGCTGAACGTGATCATGAATGTGCATCTTGGCGGGCAGAGGTTCTCAGCTAATTAACGCTGGTTCCCAGACCAATCCTTAGAACGAGACCGCTCATCAAACTATGCCTAAATATTTTCTTGCAATCTTAAATTCGAGTGCACAGTCGTGAATCTAACATTGCATGTGAAATCTATCATAATACTATTCTCAACCAGAGATCTGTTTTAGTTTAAATAAATTGGTTCCAAAGTATTGAGTGTAAACGTTTTTCCTTGTACTTTCCTATAATGTTGCTGTGGACCGGAGCTGACTCACCTGAGAGGCGTGACGTTGTGCAACCTGCTATGGTTTGGTCAGGCACAAATAGACTTTTTAAATAGTTCTCGAGGAGTTCTAAAGTTCCTGATAGGCTTTAACAATACTTGTGTTACGTAACATCGTTAAAATATGAATATCCAAAAAATGATATGCTACATGGGTGTCGGCTGCAGCAATGCACTTTTTTAAAAAACTCCTAAAAATGTTTCAACAGAAACGAGTGTTGTGACCCAGGTTGGGCTTTGGCTGGGTCCAGCAAGTTCGTTCTCACTCACCTGTAATGGTAACCTCAACTTATTATATATCAGAATTTTGGGCTCTTTAAGGGCTGTCGAATGCTCCTAGTCGCAATTAAATTGGACCACTCTTTCTGAAAAACCACCCCCTTATATACATTTCTAATGTTTTTCAAGTTCAGTTGCATTGGAAACTGTTCTTTATGCATTATAAAAATATATTATGCTATAAATTTCAATTTTCAAAAAATGCAACCCCCAGCCCAAGTATGAGCTTTAGCGTATTTCTTAACTTTACTCGACACCGATAGCAAAATCCGAGAACGAACGATCTGCGGGAACCAACCTACGTTAACTTCGGCCGTCTACCCTTCACTCATACGTCCGCAAGCCAGGCGGGCGCCAGCCAATTCTTGTTTCACCAGGAATTGACGAGCCGGTATGAACAGGGAATTGGGGTGAAACAGGCTCAACTCCATCAAGACTAGGGCTCTGACAGAACCTATTAGAAAGGCGATAGCTTAACGGATCCTTTCCATTTTTGGAGACGCGTGAAATAGAGAAACGCAACCTTAGGTGCTCGCGTAAAATCAGCAAACACAACTGGAGGCACGAACGGGAGTGGACGGTAACGGAAATGCACGGTCGCTCAGGCTACTAGGTTAAGGTAGAGAGGGTCGGAGTAAGCGTCAGGCAAATAGTGCGCGGTACAGAGAGCAGCTGATCGAGAACGTAACAGATCGAAATCCCTTCACCAATTAATAAATTGGGAGTACTCACCGGAGCTGGTGCAGCTGGTCCTTGATGATCGAGGAGCGTATCCACGGGACATTCGGGTAGGCACTGCACTAGGGCACAGCACTAAACCTCCAGAACACTCACAGGAAGTCCATTGAATTTCCTGGATATCGCAAGAACGACGCGAGAACTACACAAGCGAGAACTGTCTATACCGTATCGAAACGTGGCTAGAAAAACTATCAACAGATAGCACGGGAGCACGAGCCAGTTTATGACACCTCGGTCGGTGCCCCGAGACAGACTAATTTGACAATAGCCAAATTTGAGAACTAATCATTCTGGTTGGTCCAGATCCTTATAGTCGATACCTCTCCCTTTCCTTCGAGTCGTCTCTTTAAACCAAATCGAGAGCGTTCTTTAACGAATCGGTACGTAACTTTGGAGATCCTCCACGGCCGCTTCCTCAGGGCATCGGGCGACAGCTGGCACCACATCCTTAAATCGGGCAGTAGGTTCCTCCTCTGCCCTTAACCTTATCAAAACCTTATCACCGCCCGCTCTACAGCCCTTTGCCCATCTCTAGCGGGGCGCCGGTATTTCAGCCTGGCTTCTGCCGGTCCGTGAAGACGTTCCGTCGGATACTCTCCTCTGCCGGGCAACCCGGTATGTCGAGACTATATCCCAGGGCAGATTCGAGCACCTCAACCTCAACAAAGCATAACGAAACGTTCCGAGAGCATTGGCATATCTGTACTAATCAATCCGAGAGCGTAGTTTCTGAGCAAGGTGGTGACCCGAAGGAAACCGGAAAGCGAGAACGTTATTTATTACAACTCGGCTACCACGGGATGCACTTTATCGACGGAGATGATGATCACAAAATCCTACTCCCGGACTCACCGCTACGATTTAGCGCCATGCTTTTAGTATCGCCTAAAACCGTAGCGTTGTGCATCTCCCTTCTCATCTCTGTATGTGGTCTGTGAGTAACATCTCTAGCAGCAGGTTTTTCTCGTTTTTTACACCAGAGCCTACCCTTTCTGAACTTTTCAAAAAGGGCAATTTCTCATTGGTTACTTAAAAATATCATTCAATAAGACTTGGCACTTTTTGAAAAATACAGAAAGTATACGTAACGAGAATAAACCTAATGATGCCGTTTGACCTCACACATATTTAATTATGCGTACTTGATGCATACATACAAGTTAATTTATAAAAGTTATTACAGTTTCAGAACAGTGTACCATAAAAAACTGAATGTACGTCGATGAATAAAAACATAAAATGTAACAAAAATATCAGTTAAATTTTTCGATTGGTTATCAATTAGTTAGTGCAGTTTATTTTATGAAACTGATACAAATTTTCACTATATTCTTAATTTACGTTGCATCACAAGAATTCTATATGTTTATATGAAAATAAAATTGGAATGAAGAACCATTATTAGTTAATAGACATTATTAATAACAATGGCTGTTACCATGGGTAAGAAGGATTAATGCTATTCTCTCATGTATCATATAGGTTATAATAAATCTACCGTAATTGAATGAAAACAAAATTTCACATTACAGCACGTTCTCTTTAACGCGGTTCAATGCATAAACTCCGTTTATCTTCAAAATCCAAATGTCTGACTGACTAATAGCGGAATTAAACTGAGTTTAACCAATAAACCATGTTTTTGAATCTGGACCTAAATGAGGCTCATTGATTAATGACATTTGTTTTCCATATTTTTTTCAGATTCTGTTGTATATTTAATTCTCACTGCAATATTGTGGGGTGCTACAAATCCTTTTTTAAAGAAAGGTTCACAAGGTTTAGAAAATGTAAAAGCATCTTCACTATGTGGTCAATTTGCTAAGGAAGTTATATTTCTTGTTACGAATTTGAAAGTTAGTATATTATAAAGAGGTAAATCTAATCTGTAATGATCACACATTAAAGATCTCTTTTTTTCCAGTATGCAGTACCTTTTATAATAAACCAGAGTGGATCAGTATTATATTTTCTGACTCTGCAAAGCACAGACATATCATTGGCAGTGCCAGTTACAAATTCACTTACCTTTGTATTTACTGGTATCGCTGGTAGGCTATTAGGTGAAGAAAAGGTTCATAGAAGTAAGTTCAAGAAAATATAATTTTTCCTATTCTTTCCACATTATATATTTTATTTATGTTGTTTTTCAGATACGTACATTGGTATGATATTCATACTTACTGGCACAACATTATGTTGCCTAGATAAATTAGGCAATACCGAATAACTTAGATATTTCATTTTAAAAAGTCGTTTGAATATCAATAAAAAAAAGTAATATAGATTTGAAAATTAATTAACCAGATGTCAAAAGTAGTCAAGAGAAAATATCTGTGCTAATAAGTCCTTAAACTGTATCCAAGAGTTTATCCATCTCCTATCTTGAAATCAAACCCAGTGTCCATCACGTTTTATATGCGTAAGGACTACAGGTCAGTGAAAATATTTTTTCAATGGAATTTGATGAGTTCATTGATGAACTTACTGTGCAGCGATCACACTCAGACTTGCAAATTGTAGGACAGTAAGTATTGTAGTTGCAGTTATCCTTTGCTGATGATATAAGACCTAACTAAATTCGACCTCAACACATTTTTTTTATAACGCAATGAGAAAATAACGTTGCTAGTCAGAATATTTGGAATTACGTTTATTTATTTCGAAATATTTAATAGTGTTACAAAATAAAACATGTTCTGGAGCATTCACACCTCCATGTGTTTAATATTTTCTTCTTACATGTAACAGCGGTATCAGTTAGATTAATAAATGATATAAATTTATCAATAATTCAATTTAATATATTGGTATATGGTATTTACATACAAGTATAGCCTAATGGTCCATATATACACACGCAATTAGCACCAATTAGGAATTCAAGAAGTGGTGCAGTTGTTCATATTCACGTCGCTGCACAGGCCTACCTGTAGTAACACTGCATCACACAGTACATTTTTTGCATCTTTTTTTAGCTGCGGAATTTAGCAAAGATTTGCCATTAAATACTTTTGTAAGTACGTTTACGTCATTTCTCTTGGTACGACAATGTTGGGCATTTCGCAACGCTAGATCGAATCAGTGGATTTTAGAATCTGGATGGCTATTAGCAACGTATCAGCGACGAAAACTTGTACGCAAGATGTAGTAGTAATTCGAAAGGAAAGATATTAAAAATTAAGTATAATTAGTACAAGTATTTACAATGATGGTTATATAAAGGAAAGACCATGAAAAGCTATGAACAATGGACAAACATTAATAACCGATGCAGATACGTATCTTTGCATTCTTCTGCATTTTATTAGCAATACACTTAGTTTACAGGATTTAGAGAGTGTAGCCGCCCGTACTCTCTTCGAGAGTTTAGAACGTATAACTCACTTATCTTCTACTAGATAGACGTAAGAAGAAATTCTTTCCAGTAATTTTGATTTCTTTCACGACGATGGTAGTAGTATAAATGTAGGAAAAGTAGAAAATGGCACTCTGATTCACGGCAAGTAGAAAAAGAAGAAAAGTAACAGCCTCGATTATTTGAATTAGGCTCCATGAAATGCCTTTTGGATGAATATCCAGTTAGGAAGTAGTTACAGACAGGCACAATTTGTTGTGGGACTTGATTTTCGTTGGTACTTTTTTCTTTACCCTGTTGTCTTAATAAACTGACTCGTCCTGATCATATGAATATTTAAAAAGGACAACATCAATATACCATAACTGCAATGCCTTCGCATCTAACTCGTTAAATTTAAACGAATAAATTCGGCAGAGAGAAGGCCTCCTTTTGAACATTGTCATTTCGCATAATCATTCGAACGGCCAGGAACGCAAATTAAAAACTATTACAGAGTTACTAAATGGATAACCATGTTAGAACAATTAATGAGCAGCGTTAAAAATATTTTGTTATCCTGCATATTAAAATTCTCTGCGCAGAATTGCGTTCCTGCATCCGATGATTAAGTCCCGTATTGACGCAGCAACTACTTGCCAAACTTCTTGATATTTTTTATTTCATGGATTGGGAACAAGTATGATTCACAACAAAGGAGTTGTAAAACTGCACAACATTAATTTTCGTACATCATAATTTTAATAGTTTCTTCCATCCACGGACGTACTATTCTCTTTATGTCTTCCCCCTGTCTTTCCTTTTATTGATTTACACGTGTATCCATAGATCTATCCATAGATCGTAGTGTCCATATGAGTTTATACAAATTATATGGATATTGTATAGGTGTAGTTCACAAGGGTATTCCGATAGTCACGGTCTGATGAGTTTACACTTTCGTTACTTGCCTGTCGCTCTCACTACCGTCACAGTAGTCACTTTTACAAAAGATCATTTTCCACGGTCGATCAGTTATTTGCAGTTGACGCTTACACGGTGCGTTCAAGTTCCTAGAGAACCAAGAAGACTGTTTGGCGAGGGAAGAAAATTTAAGAGAATAGAAAATAGAAAAAGAAGAAAGACATAACGACGCACATATCGCATCGACACGGAGTGCGAATTATGGTGGTTTAACACGTCATTAATGATCGCTTATGATTACGAATTAATTATGAAAGTCAAGACTAGCATTGTTCAATGATCTTTCCATCAGGCCCTGGATTTCTTGCTCTTCAGTTTGAACCATCCCGCGCTTTTGTTCGGATCACGTGGCACTGAAGTCGATCTACTCAAATCCGTCCTGGAACTTCCGTTTCGTGATTTATTCGCCAGCGATTCTGTAGAAACTGTCCTATCCACCTTCTGCTTGTCCTTCGACTTGAGTGTACTGCGACTGATTGTACCTATGAACAATGAAATATGAGAAAAAAGAATGATTACACGGGTATTAAGAAATTGATTGGCCCCTAAGATTAATACATTATTATTCAGTACAGGTAATAAATTCTTACCGGTCTTGGAAAGGTTGTCCTTGCTACGCCGAGCTTCTTTTCCACGACGACTCAGGGTCTCACGGCTACGATGTCTACGTCGCATCGTCGCCGTCGGCTTTTGTTGCTGATGCTGATCGTAATTGATTTCGAATGGTTCTCGATAATGCCTTGGTTTCCAGGGCGCCAATACACTTACACTCCTGGATACAGTCCTGGTGTGAGATTGAAGAGGTCGATTCAACTCTTCGCGACTGGCTGCCCTGCGTCTCTCGTTCGGTCCAGGAATTTCACCCACTACAAAAAGAATGGCGATAGGACCAAGTCAAAATCATCGTTGAGAAACGCTCTTGTCAATGCGGGTGGTTGACAGTGATCGATGAGCTTTGCGAAAATCACCTGTGGCAGCGTGTAGATACACTACGGATCTCTGCGACCTCTGTGAGTTCTGACTTTGCTGACTGCTGTCGCCTGTCGTACTCTCTCCGGACGACAAAGCGCTTTCTGCGAGTCTTGGCGGCTTCCTCGGGGCCGACGTGATCCCTGAGGTGAGGCGACTCGAATTCGTGACATCATGCCTTGAGTTGGCATGGTCGTCGGTTCGTTTACTTCTGTGGTATCAGAGAAGAGAAGCACATAGAATACAATAACACATACAGATACATGCAACACCTATTAGAGCTTAGAAGATATCTATGGGATTTTGTAATAAATTCATAGGATACCGCTCTTACATATACTGGATCGACTCGACATAGGAATGTTATTGGAATTTGCACGAAACTCTTCTATCCCTGTTAATAAGAAACCTGTTCAACCGTTTCGTAGTATTGGTAGTTTTAACTTTAGGCTCATTTACTTTGCGGACTCATAGATTCCTCTACTAATAACCCATAGACTTGGTGCCTTATACTCTGATCATGTGTGGAGTTAAAGTAGTGATTTCTGTGGTATGCAAAATTACCTGCGCTCGCGGTTCGACGAGACGGATTCCTGATCGGTATCGCCGAAGAAGCGTAAATTCTTCTGTACGGAAACTCGTTCGGGTGCCGAAGAGGCCTCCTCATCCTCAGTACCAGTAGTCAAGATCTCGCTCTCAGGTATTCTTGCTTTTTTGTCCACGGACTAGAACCAAAAAAAGAAAAGTATGAATAAATGATACAATTACTTTTTGTTTGTTTTAGCTATTCAACAATTTCCTGCACAACGGAGTGTACCAGCGACGCTTGTATCGTCCATATGAAATGAAAAAATCAACTGTAGCCCAGCATCTTCACGAGTCATGACCTCCGGACGTTCGCTGGTTCAATAGATCATCATCCACCGAGAGGATTCACGCGCACGCAATCAACTCCAATGGCTATCAGCAGCGAAGAGTACCGCCTAGGATCGGAATCGGGATCTGACGGAGATTATTCCGCGGACGATACTCGGCTAGGCAAGCCTCGGCACTTAATCTCGCGATTAAATTAAACCACAGAGCGCGGAGTTAGTTAAGCATTTAATCAAACTGGTAATAGGAGGTTGTACTGCCCTAATGACCCCGCTGCGGCAACCATTGACTGATGAATGCACCAGCTCCCCCACAGCTATAAGAGTCTCGATTCTTTATGAAGCTCGGTATGCTACGGCGTTCTGGTTATCCTTTTAAACTTTGAATTTCTCAATATGAACTTTCAGTACACGATGCAAAAATCATATTCATTAAAGACATAACGCGATTAATCATTGCCGTTAATGAGCTCGGATTTATATGAGAAAAAAAAAATAAATTGATTTAACTTTGTGAGGAGACAAATACGAGGCAATGATTCGCCTACGCGCTCTTATGGAGAAAGCTTCGTGTACTTGCTCGTGCAACCTCGAGAGACACGTCGTCGACCAGTTTATCTCAGGTACCAGACATCTTGATGACGTCAGGAATCGAGTTATTATTAGGAATGTCTACGAGCTACTTCCGATTCATTTAAAAATCGAAGGTGTCAATAGATTTTATATAATAGATTATCAATTGATTTCTTCTCAATATCGATACGTACTTTTACATTGGACTTATTCTTCCTGGAGAGCGATTTAAACCAGCCCTTCCTCTCGGCTTCTTGTCCCTGATTATCCCTGGTGAGGGTGTTTTCAGATTCACAAAATGGTTCCTCCTCCCTGGTTAAGGTACCCGTCGATCTCGATAATCTTGCGGCTCGAGGAGGACTGGGACTTCCACTTGGTGTCGATAAACGTCGACGATGACTATAGTCCTCCTAAACCAAAGAAAATATATTAAGTCAGGTTATATCGATGAACCATGAGTATTCTCTAGCTATACTGTACTGGAATGGTATAATTTAACGGAGGACTTATCGAGTGTTGGAAAGGGTTAAGAGGAGTTTAATATCTCGAGGGCTCTTGGTAATGCATGGTCATGGAAGGTACGCAACGTGCCATTAAAATCGATCACCCGTTAGAGACAGAAAGTGGATCACGCACACATGGAAGTACATAACCCATACGTAGCACATCAAGTCCTTCTACTCTGTGATGAGGTAGAGTAGTGAATGGAGTTCGCGATGCCTGATGAGGGCCCCGACCACGTGGGTGGCACTAGTCAGTCAGACATTGCAAGGGCCCTGGATTAGTTTTTCTATCTTCTTCTCGTTAAGGCGTCAGTCATGAGGAGAAGGAAGACTTGGACGGAGAGGCGAAGAGGTTCGATGGAGGTAATGACGGTCTGTGTCACTCGCTAAATGCCCCCATATTAGTCGGCACTCGACGGCCGATAATATTGCGAATTGCGACTGGTTCTCATCCAGTAAGTACTCGGTAGTTACTTTCTCTTGTTATAACAGTTCCATACAAAAACACGTAATTTTCAAAGCAATATCAGTGACGCCACGCCTATACCAATGGCCGCTCGTAGCTAAAATTAGTGGGAGTTACTGCTCCAGAAAATTTTAATAGGGAAAAGGGGGTGCTGCAGTTCCGTAGTGCCTATACGCGAGCCGCCACTGGTCAATACTAAAAATCTCGATCTACAGAGCCTGATGAATTTTTAACGTCAATCTTTACTCGTACGTACCGTATGATTGGTGTGAAAATTGCAACCGTGAACATGGTACATATATAAGGTAAAAATAAGCATAGGATCGGTGGCTTAACTCTTACACCATATAGTGGCACACGCGCCGATCGGCATGTTCAGAGCGCGATGCGTTATTGCCGCAGCTTTCGATACACAATATAATAACATATCGCAGGGCCTTGCCGTACCTGCCGCATAAACTCTTAAATGACTCACAATGAATAGCCCATATCGCGGAATCATCTGCATAGTACAAGCCCGCGCGCTTCCCTCGAAGTCTCCGTATATACGAGCAACAATATCCCGTGTGCTTTCCATAACGAGTCGAGGCACGGTGTACCCTAGGGGCATTGTGACCCACGCACCGCCCTGCTAACTCTTAGCATGGCTATGGCCTTCCTTCTACCTTCCTTCTCTCGTCCACCTTCTTTTCAGCTTCTCTCTGGCTTCTCTCTCTCTCTCTCTCTCGCTCTCCTATACCTTCCTCAGGGAATGCGTTATGCGCGGCTACTCCCTCGCCCGAGAGTTCGCGTGGGCCGGCAGATTGGGCTAGGTCGGGTCTTGCGTACCTACGTAGTACATGCGTGGACGCACCTACATACTCGTACCCTGCATACTGCTCCCTCCACCTACCTTCTCTACCTTTACCTACGTCTTCGCGCGCGTGCACACATACATACACGAGGAACGCATAACTCTGCAACATTAAACCGCTGCGCCGTAGGTCACTGTAGATTACGCATAAATTCCGGGGGATGCGATTTATGACGTTAACCGGCACCCATCTTGGGATCTTTTGCTTCGAGCCAGGACTTGATAGCGTCCAACGTCCTTCTGGTGGACCAATTTTATTCTGGAATACAATGATAACCTGGGTATATTATTGTTACTTGGGGTTTCGGGGTGCCCGGTAGATTTTTATTAGGGTACTCTTCGATTTAATGGGATTTTTACTGATTTGGAAATTGGGCTGGTTAAAGAGTTATGAGAATATCAGAAGAGCGTGGCGATCCGCCCATGGGGGGCATAATGCTCATGGCACAAGAAATATAATAAGAGGGAATCCCGCCGCTGTACAAAGGGGCATTACAGTAAGATCTGTAACGCGCAAAGCCGCAAAATAAACGAACGAGGCGTAATGGGTATTGGCTGCCCGTCCCGCCGGTGGTTCTCCAGCGCATGCGTAACTGCGTAACCGAGAGCAAACAGAATAATAAGAAAAAGCCCAAGAGATGCTGCGCAAGAAACATCCACCTTGGGTATCGCAGCCAGAGGACGGGATGTGGTCTGACCAGGAATGCGCATCTAGAAAGAGACGTCTTTCCATACGTTTATCTCAGCGGCTGAACCTTCTCCCTGATGATAATAAAAAGAAATTACTCTCTCGAGTCCGGACCAATTTACCCCGTCCACGTGCATCCAGATTGTAACTAATTTCTTTTATTTTACAGAAAAAGACGAATGTCTGGAAATCTAAATAAATCACACGAGACGCGTCGTGAGATCAGAAATCTTTGGAAGTGATCAACGAGGATGTCGCCGATGGTCCACGTCGTCCAAGGTCATCCGCTCTCAACACGGTGGCAGAAGAGGCTCGAGCACCATGAGCTTTCTAGGAGGTTGGATAGCTCGGTAGAAAACCGGATGCACACTGCTAAACTCTGTGCACCGACGGGACACCACCACCATTAATAACCGAGGGCGAAGAGGGTGCGGTTTACTTTATTTGGAATAACTTCGGGCTGTGATACCTGCGCCTGTCAATGGCGGCTCTATTGGAAACTCGCTCGCTCTCCTGCTTACACTCTTCTTCGTTCCTTGCGTTTCTTCGTCTCTTCGAGTTCCTCGAGAGCGAATCGTCCGGAACGCCCACGGCTGGTACCATCGTACCTTGCGTATCCAATACTGTGGATCTTAGCAAGTACGCGTATACATATACATTACGTACTCGTAGCAGCGGCCATTGACGTTTGATAATTGATGAAATGACGCTGCTTGCGGAACGCACTTCGCTCAGGAACTTTTGGATCTTTTCTAGGTGTAACTGTAGATATACTGTCGATACAGCATCCTTGATGCTTATTGACGATTATTAATGGTTATTGCCTATCACGATGGATGTCTTAGCTATCTAAGAATGCATTCGGCTACCATCCAATGAGAAGTCACTGACTTGTTAGGATTAATAAGAACGCTATGGTCCTTGGATGTTGTGGATGAGGAAAAATGTAATGGACAAAACAATGTATTTTGAATTTTTCTTTGCTTATGCGATAATGGGTGTTACTTCACTGTCACGAGATAGATAATTGAGCTACTGGTAGTTACAGCAGACTGTATCCGTCTTAGCATCTCAAGAGTTCGTCGGTGTACCTTGATACATATTGGCCAGTTGGTACCGAAGCTAGTTACCACTAGAGTAGATACATCTGTGCAGCGTTCTAAGCTGAGTGGAGGAAGTTCTAATCTAAGCTTCCTCTTCGGGCTAACCTAACCTAGCACTAAAGCCAGGATAGAAAGAGCCAGAGTGCATTGCGGCAGGTAGAATCGTATCGGCAAATTGCAATCGGCGACCGCCTTGTCGGCAACTCCCATTGCAAAAAAGGGAATACGGATACTAAGAATATCCGGGATTATTTAGGTCCAGGGCACGCCGTAAGGGAATCGTTCTGAGAATTCTCCAATCCCGTACTATATTTTCTCTATTCCGGGTTATTGTAGGGTCAAACTATTGGTCGCTTCTGTGGAAAGGATGAAAGTGCCTGGGATGTAAAAAGAAATGCGACATCGGATGAGTTTAGTTCGAAGAAAGTTTACTGATAGTGACTACGGACGAGGGGTGGGAGGGGAGGGGGGGGGGGGAGGGAGAGAGAGAGCGAAAGAGAGATAACTTTACGTAAATGAGGTGTAGCGCAATTACGAGTTATTGCCCTGGAAACACGAGCTGGAAGCACAGCTGTTCTCGCATAGTATTCCCGAGGAAGACTAGCGATTCGTTGATGCTAAGTGCTAACTATTTCAAGAATCTCGCAATCTCACGGTTGAACCTTTCTAACCGTCTTATCTATCTCACGCCAACTGCCACTTTACAGCTCGCTGAAGAGCGTGTTGTCGCCATTGCAAGTTCTTGAAGTTCATCTTATTACACCTTGGCGTAAATGCCGTCATTTAGTATTGAGTAACAATAATGCACTGGGCAATGCGTGATAGTTCGTAACGGATAATAATATAATTTTCTAACATTTTTTTCTTCTATATTTATTTTCAAAAAGATATCTTACGTCAATTTTCACTTATTGACAATGCATTATGTATCTGCGTACATCAGTAGAGATACTGGGATATGAAATATTTGTGGATCGAAATAGAAGCGTTAACGGCAGTTCTTAGAATGTCTGACAGCATGTGAGAAAGACGCAGGGTGAGTAGAGACTGTGAGAAACATCATCGCGAGAACAAAATGAAGAGCGCAGTCGAGTGAAGCCGCTGCGAAAAAGACGTCAGGCCACGTCTTCCCCGAGGCGTACGACGTACGTCTCCCTTTCACTCTCAATCCGGTGCCCGAGAGTGCTGCGTGGAGAAATGGTAAGCTAACTGCTATTTCAGTCTCTCCTCTTTGATCTGCCTTTGCTCTTGAGTCCCCGGTGCAATTAGCATCGAGGACGAGGAAATTAGGCACTAAAGACAATCAGAACAGATCGCTTGATTATAATCAGTTAGACAGTTTACGAGGGGGAATAAAACGTAATCTGTAAAATTGGGTAGTGGACTATCGCGCTAATGAACTATTATATTAGCTTGTTCCATACCGAAAGATTATTCAAGGATCAGATTCGTGTAATAGGTATCTCTGAGCCATCAGCTTTCAGTAACGGACAATATAAAAATTGTCTCCAAATATACATATGCCAAGTTCAAAAGCTTCATAAAGAAACAAGGCACAAGACGTAGACGTAGCTGGATAAGAAGTTACTATCGTGAGCCATGACATCCAGCAATTAGCGAGATTTTGTAATGTCGAGTCCAGCATCCCCTTCCGCCTCCACGTTCTGTTGCACGTTCGGCAGGTGCTCTGCCACGATCCAGGAGAGCGTGTGGGATGTTCCAAGTCGAACTTCCTGGGATAATGTAGCGGTAACCCTAGCTGGGATCGAGATGCGATCGTTACAATGGCGCTAAGACGGGGTAGCTTGAGTTATAGATGGTCACGGCAATGGATGTTACCGTCAGCCGTGCCGAGACACCTCAGCGATCACGCGGAACGAAATCGTTTATTTACCCAATGACAGTACGCTTATTCAAGGGCTACCATTTTTAAATAACTTGGCATTAAAGAAAATCTTGAGGAGCGATCAGTGCTCCGTCATCGAGATGAAGAGGAGGAGGCTGAGTCGAGGGTTGTATTTTTCCTGCCCCCTTCAAGATTTTTTCTTCAGGGTGCTTTACGGACGTCTCAAGAGATTCTAGACGGTTCTAGTATCCCGATAGGAAGTCGGGATCAACGTGAAGTGGATGGATCGTGAATGAGTGTCTTTCAATTGCACTTCAGTGTCTTCACCTCTAAGAGCAACGACTTCAGAGCAGTTGGACATGGTCGATCCTACTTGAAGGATATAGTACTTGGTCAGGATAGCTGGGTATGAAGACATCTTATACCTTATCCCCAGTGAAGCGAAGTAGGACTTGCGAAGGACAAAGGACAATGTTTTGCCAGGAACGGCGGTTCTTCAAACCGAAGCCACAGGAAGAGGACTCCGGCTTCAGCAAACCACAACAAATAGCCGTGGTATCGTGTTGCGAGTAATTGAACGGGTTTCATCCAACCTGTATTAACTATTGAGAACGGGGCAGCGGGTGGGATGAAGAAGGCGAAGAGAAGACGATGAAGCTACAGGAGGAGGCTGAGAGAATCAAGAGAGAATGAAGAGAGGATGAAGAGAAGTACGTTTGTCTGTTGGTCAGGGTACCCACTACCCGCTGGCGATATAATGGCGCTGATCCTAGGCCCTCGATGTACGTGAGGCCAATACCGTATTGTTATTTGTTAGGTTAGGTACTCCCTGCTTCCAGATCAAGTACCCGCATGTCTGAGATACGGCCGAGACTGGAATAATATCTTGTTCGCTTATTGTTACCGCTTGTACCAGATGAATCATTCTATTATCGAGATAGCGATAGGGATCCACCTTTATTTTTTTTATTTTATCAAGCTTTCGCACGGTACCATAATCTCCCTATGGCGCCCGGACCCGGGTCCTTGCAACAGGGTGACGATCAGAATCATTGAGGTATGAACCGACCTCCCCTCCCCCCTCTGATGATCCTGTCGTTATCCTCGATCATCGAGAACTCTCGTGAACGGAGCTGGCGTTCCGCAAAGTTGCCGCGTGTAATAATTGTCCTCGGAGTTTCGCTTCGGTGGATACGACCCTTAATGGTGGTTCAGCTGCCGATGGCGCAAGAATTCTAGGTGTTGCATATTAGATTGAATTGGGTTGTTCGTATTTATCCGGTACCGCGTTTACCGGACTGTGAGAAACCACTAAACTTTCAGGCGAATTCGCGTGTCTATGATTTCCCAACCGAACAAACCGGACCGTCGTTTCTTATTAAGATTCAAAACGTCGCGGCCAAGGATGTCGGATAAGGACAGTCTCTGACTTAATTCAGACTTTACTTCCGTCGTGTATTCGCTTTCACTTATAACTTTTGTACCTCGTCTTATCTTTAACTTTCTTTAATCTCTGTCGCCTTCATGCAAACGACAATTAATAATAGGATAGTCATTAACGATATCCTGTCTTTGGCATCACGGTAGGCTGCAAGCTGATGATACGTTTATGGGTAAGGCAGCTAGTAGCAATGTCCTGTGTATACTTACGATAATGGTAACTTGAACCGTGCCAATATCGGCTCTCGGTCAATGTACAATGCATCGGGTAGGAAACAATGGCAAGCCGTGAACCCGTGCGGCGTAACGTCATAGTCGCAACTCGCATCTGCACGTGCACATGCAAACCATAACGAGACGACTGGCCCAGTTTACTTTACGAGAGGCGCATTTAAGAGCAGCGTTACGCGATACGTGCATGTTATTACGCGCGAAACTAAACCGGACGGAGACAGAAAGTGCAAGTAAAAAATTGGACCAGTTTCAAGATTTATTTTTGATCACCGTATAGATACAGGAAATCAATAAATGTTAAATTAAATAATAATTATTATCTACGAGCTCTATTACGTGTATTAACGCTTTCGCTGTTTATAATTTTTAAATGAAAAATATTTAAACATGCTTTGGCGTAAGATAGAACCAAATAATTTTGCAGCATCCGGAACATTGTAATGGTCAGAAAAAGTCATTTCCGTGGGAAGAAGGAGAAAGTTAAAGGAGTCGCATAGATGCTGGTTGAGGAGGTGGAGTTTATGAAGAGTTTGCTAATTAGTGTAGTAGAGGCCTTGAAACGGTTATAGTAATTAGGAGAAAATACGTAATAAAGATCTTGAGAGCCGTTTAACGTTAAGTAATTGCGTGATCGCACGTCTCAATATGTTTTTTCCACTGTGCAGCTTCCTTACGTCTTCATCGTGTGAAATACATCATCTGCTGGTAGATTAGGCACGGACTTGATGTATATGTATCGAGCATCTACTGTGTACTTGTTGCTTATAACTACTTCTATCTTCATTTGAAAATTCCAACCGAAGACGGGATCCTGAATAGGACGTTGAGAATTCCGCTGCGTGTCCGCGCGCGCGTAATCACAGTCGAGGTGCATTACGATTTCTCGAGGTTTACGGCAGTGTTTACATATTTGCGAGCAATCAGCCGTGGCGATCATTACGAATGATTATAGCAGCGGCCTCGCAAACTACAAGACCATTTTCTCCGTCGTAAACTATTCTTAAGGCATTGTGTATCGTTACAGTTACAGTGAGGTATGCGTGTACGACTGACTTACCGTCTTTATACTTTTTCCGTATGTGCTAAAAAAAATATTTAAACTTGTTCGACACGTCGTTCGCATGATAAAACTCGACAAGAATTGATTGTACAAGAAAATGATTTTCTGAATTGCCTGTAAAAAATTTCGAGAATTGAAAAATGATCAATGACATTTTTCAAATTGAAAAAAAAAAATTAAGTGAATGCGGTCGACAGTTTTCTGTGGTGACCACTGAGGTGGATGTAAAGTTGAGGCAGGTCAGTTGCGCCACGAAAAACTAACGGTACGGTATTGAGTTCGTTATACCACAAGAATTGCATCGAATGGTCCAATTACGTCAAGGAGAAAGAAAGCCTACATTGAAATGAAAGTAAGACATGACGAATCGATAACGAGGAGCAATGCAAAAAAGTGAATAGAATAGAAACGATGCAACTTACATATATAGGTATATACTTTCATTAGTGTAGTAATACAGTGTATAACGAAGACATAATTTTTTGTCGATTCCCCATTGATTATCTATCGTAAGATACGACTAGTAATTTCCTGCGCATCCACAACCGTACGATTCTAATTAAGTGACAGTCAAAGCTGCCGGTTCGCGCGACTTCCAGTGTTGTAAATTATGATTAGCGGCAGTTACCGTAGGCTAGCAGTCAGTGTACAGTAAAGAGAGTGAATCAGTGAGAGTGGGTACGTTACGCACTTACTCGGGAGACAGAAGGAGAAAGAATGAAAGAAAAAATAACCATGGCAATGCGAAAGCTAAAGCCGGTAATAAAGTAACGACCGATCCAGTTCGTTTAAAGCTCTCAAGTACTTGGAGTAAGATTATTCGCCGCACAATTTGCGTTGGTTGCTTGCCCACTAGACTGTTTAAAAACTGAGCTTGCTTCGCCAGGCATTATGCTAATACCGTGTTGCGGTACTGTACGAAGATATTTCCTCGATCGAACCAAACCAGAAGTTCCTACTACCTGGATATACAGAAGGGAACCTGCTGGATAGTTGGGACTTGAATTCAACTGGTCTTGGACTGTAGATTTCCGGTAGTCGTGACAGCGACTTCAGGGACGGGAAGAAACTACCTTCGAATCCCAATGGAGGAACCTGGCGAATGTAGCCTGAAGGTCCGAGTCGTGCTTGGCGCATAACGTTGGCGCGAGCCTCCACGGCTTATTATCATATCCCGGACGTTTTCGAGGCTCGTAGAAGACGCTCGGGACACGAGCAGACCCAGAAAACCACCTCCTCACGCGCGAACTAAACCCTCAGGGTTGTTAGTCTCTCGTTCTATCTATTTTTATTGCTATTATTATTTCTCTCTCTCTCGCTCTCTTTCTCTCTATCTCTCTCTATCGTTATCTATCTCTATTTCTAACTCTTTCGTTTTCCTTTATCTCTACCCTTTTTTCTCCTGGATAAAACTGACGCGCACAATTTGCAATCGGCCGCGATGCCTCGTCCTGAAGTGCCCAGGAACGAGAAGATGAAGACGTACGTATATGTTAATTCAACGGGCTTTGTGCGACTGACAGTGGTACAGGTCGAGAGCGTGAGTAAGTGCTGGGTTTACGGTTACGCTTCCCTCCGGATCAACCATTCTGGATCCGGAGTAGATTCTGGTTTTCATGTGAGGAGTAGTATATCCGCCTAGCCGACACTGAGATACGTTCGCTGCATGAGAATCCGGTCTGTTTATTCGCTCGGTTAGCGTTTCTACCTGAAGAAGAGTATATCTTTCATACTTGCACTTTGAAAGACAGTGTATCATATACCTATCCGTATACATATACATAGATACGTTTAGTATTGACTGTACCTATGTTCAGATTGGTAGACAGCTGTCAAACAGTAACAAACCTGTCACTAGGTTTATGATTTGATATTATTTTCATTAGGATACAGACTACTGTTTTTTCTTCTAAACACGTCATTTCGACACTATAGTAATATATCTGACACTCGACAAATCTTCGTTTCGCAGCATCAACTCTCGTTCAATTATTCGATCTTGAAGTGGAAAATCTTGGATGTGTAGTCTGCCTTGTCATTGCCTTTCCACCTTCTTATTCCTCCTCGTTTTCCACAGTGAATAGCAACATTTGCATCAGTCTTTCGCTTCCACTCTACAGCCTCCAGTGCCATCGAGATTGGAGATGCCAGCAGCCTTTACACCGTGGTTAAGTAAATATTAGCATTTTGCTAGTTAGCAGCTGCATTGTCATCTCCCTCAAGTGCTACAGACTGGAGAATGTATCATTTCACATTATGTCTCCATTGTCTGCAATACGGAGTAAGTATACAGCCGTCAGCAAGTTCACGTTACCTCACTAGCACTGTTCACTTCGCTAGACCTATATTTATAAAAAAAAAATTAAATTTAAGTAAAAGTTTCGGTTTACGCCTCGATAACAAAGAAATGACAAGGACGTCTAGGATGGCCAGCGGTAATCGTTACAGTACACGAACGTGTCAGACTTCGTAGTAAAGTAGCAGCAATGGCCGTTCACCCAGCCATTACTCCACTATTGCGAACTAAATAAGGGCCAGTGGTTTGCAGGTGCATTGTCATTCTCCTGCGGCCGTTGCATAGGAGAACGGCTGAATGCACTCGAGGTGTCCGCGAACCGTAGGATTCTTTGTCGGTGCCTGTCACTTTCGTAGCTAATTATAAGCCGGACAAAACCTCCGCATTAGCGATGATTACCTGCTAGAGAGGGGGGGGGGGGGGTAGTGACAATGCACTCAACAGCATTTACGCGAGCTTTTTGCCTTTTTACGCCATCTTTTCCTAAACTTCCGCTCTTCCCGGACCTAATCGAGAAGCTACCTAGGTATATGCTCGTCCGTCCCATCATGCCCTGCGCGCCTCTCTCTCTCTCTCTCTCTCTCTCTCTCTCTCTCTCTCTCTCTCTCTCTCTCTCTCTCTCTCTCTCTCTCTCT
>JARQSV010000350.1:2739852-2777631 GCA_030142285.1 Calameuta idolon | reverse complement strand
CTCTCTCTCTCTCTCTCTCTCTCTCTCTCTCTCTCTCTCTCTCTCTCTCTCTCTCTCTCTCTCTCTCTCTCTCATGCGTTGCACTCACGTCAAGAGCCCTTCGCTTAGCTTTTTGTTCCTCGCGCAGTATAGACACTAAAGGGACCTTCGTTCGTCGGATGCGATGGCGCAGAACGAGTCTGCGGGCATTATCAATCACTGGTTAATGGTAGCCTCAAATACATCGTATCAACCTAACCTAACCTAACGAAAGGTATAGTCTAATATCGAAAGATCTCCTAGTACTTTCTTTAGTATACCTATATATTTAAACTTTAACGATATACAGTGTAGTATATTCATCTACACTTACGTCAAATTTTAATTTCCCGTGATTGAATCTGCCTTTTGTATGTTTGTCGTAGTCTACATTTTATCACGTAGAACTTGGCGCGCGATATTGCCTTCTATCATTGCTACTAGTTTGCGGCACTATTGCGAAATCCATTGCTCGGTTATACCGTGTACCATATACATATGCAAGTATGCAACTACAGACTGTTACGTATTTAACTAGGGTCCATAGCGGATATACCGAAAGTACGAGTATACGAAAGTATCTTAGCGTAGCATAGCGTACGCAGTGGAATATCGCAGGTACCTTACCTGCCATTGGATACCTTGATGGATTCGAAAACTGCCAATTATATTTCCGATATAAATGAGCGGCGCAAAGGCCGTCTTTGAGGTGCATTTGCAAGTGCGTATACGTATATTTCTTCGCGTAGCACTGGAACGATAGCCGGTAGCTGAAGACGTGGATGCCTCATAGAAGGGATCCTCGTGGGAAAAACGGCAATTTCTCATGGCGCGTTAAAGTCATGTACCTATCTGTAATATCACAACGCACGGCATTCGTTATATAGTGTGTTTTTTAACATTATTTTTATCGGTTTTGCCTCCCGCACTCTAATAGACCTCATGCTGTGTTTCATATCATTTCAATATACTAGTTTCAATTTATGACGTTTTCCCAGCGACGCTAGTAACTGTCAATAGGATATATATCGATCGACATATGTATTGCTGATATCGATAACCGTATATATACACTATATAGGTATAAGAAAACAAGAATTGATCTTTAGCCACTAATAAAATTCTTCATAGAAATAAAACCATCGTTCATACTAAATGAATTAACGCTAATCGCAGATTTGGCATCTTGCCGTTGACCGGTTTTTCGGTCGTATTTCATGGGTCTAAATGCAGCTACCTTCACACAACCGTTCTACGGGCTATAGGGCTCAATGAACCTCATGAATGATGCAATGGCGGCTGTTCGTGTACGTTTCAGCAATGGTTCGCTACACGAAACCGACCCCCCTTGTTTAATGGTGTGGACTTGGTTGCTGTTATTTTTGTAGCGGTTACCAAAGTCACCGTTTTGAATAATCCGGATGGACATGTTTTCTTCCTGGTCCCAGTGTTGTTCCTCGCGTTGGTATAGGGATGTTTAGTTTCATCCGAGTATCAGGTGAGTTTGGGTAACTATGGGGTATAGATATCTAAGCGAGGAGTGAACATGCGAGTATAATTCGTAATCAGTCGATAAATAATAGGCAGTGCCAATCAGGGCTGATTGTTGGAGTGGAGGAAAATGCACCTTGTATACAGGTTCCAACCACACCGGTAAATCCTACGGGTGGTGTATAATTACCAAGATTATACATATCAACATAACTAGAGCGAAAAACACTGACCTGGTTGTTAAACCACTGCGCGAGCTGTATCAGCTATCTGTACCCCGGTGCATAGTATGCACATGCTGCAGTTATACTGTTACTGCTTATGTGCGCACCTTCACTCTCTATGGCGCTATTTATAAACCAGAGATCAAATTACGTGGCGGATTGAAAACTCTTTACTAGATCAACTTGACTGGATACAATTTTGAAGAAATCTTAGGATTGTATTAATAATTGCATTATGGAATAGCACGAAGACTTTGAATATCGATAATATAGAAATATATATCTATTTTTATATAAATATATCATATCTTTGATGTTAACGGTATGTTATCTTTGGTAGAATTTCTGAGTACACTCTATACCTATATACATGGGAGATTTAGTTATTTTTTTTTTTAATTAAAGACAGGGATTCCTTCGAGGTCGAATTTGATTGCAGTCAAGAGAATATCGGATCGATCGATCGATTACTAAGACACCTGCTGAAAAATTATATATATTTTTTTTATAGAGATTCTTTTTCGTTGTTGCAGAAACCTTGCATTCTATGACCGAGGTCGAATTTCATTCTATCGAAAAATGAGAAGAATTTATAATTTCGCGTTTCTTATAGGACCTTTCAAGGATTTACGTCTCCATGTTGTTATATAGGTACAGATCATTGATTATGCTGCTGATGACGTCTTTTTCCGTTCGTTCTGAACACAGCGAGAGGAGAGACAGATTCTCATATGTTAATGATAGATCCGGATGGTCTTTCGTTTCGCTATTTTATGTGAATAATTTATTTGGAGATTCCCGCGAACTATTATTAGACATTGTAATACATAGCGGTTCTTTTTATTGGGACGTTCGGATGGTGAACTTCCATGTGTATGTATATATAAGTACGTACCATAAAGTACGTGATGTAAAAAAAGAGATAAAAATGTATAGAAAAAAAGTCGATGAAAACATAACATGATTTGCCTTGTTGGCAATACTGCCTTTTTTTTCATTTTTATGACCCAAAGCAAGAGTCGAGGTCCATTGGCCCAATTTACGAATTTTATCTATCTTATACCGTAACAAGTATCGAACGATTTCTGCTTTCACTGTATCCAGTGTAAGGTAAATTGAATTCTAGATCTTTAAAAATTTATCTCGTTCAGATGTCGATACAACTCATAAGTAAACATATGTTAGTATAGTTATGCAATTGGAATATTAAAATTGTCCTAGTTCGATCAGCACATTTTCTATATCTATATTGTATATACCATACATATTGGCATAAAGTCATACGAGGTACATCAAGTTTGAATCCATACTCGATAAAGGCTAACTCCCTATACTAACAATAATGATAATGTTGTTTCTTGGATACTTTTACGAGAGTGACCTTGGCCCGTACGAAATGACGTCATCCTTGAAACGTCCACATGTGTATACGTAATGGCAATGGCGAAATGTTTAGCGACAACATATATACCAATCAGAGAATTAGGAGCAAGATGTTTCGGAATATCGGTTCACCATGATTTAATATTATCCGGATAAAAATTGTATATCATTGAGAAACCCAGCTTATACTGTATACACATTTTCTTCCCAGCAAGATCATCACTGGCAACAGCATCGCTATGATGTTACGGTAGTTAACTTCGACTTGTCCGATTTCTCGAGTAAAATTCAATACAAAGTGTCTTCCATCATCGATAGATGAAGTAATGGTACCAATTTCTCGTTTTTATTCTCTGTTCTAGTTTCCCACCCCATTATCCATTTCGCGTAATGGCAGGTTTCCAAGTAGCAGAGCACTCGATCAGTTCCAATCTTTCGTTTTTCTCCCATTTCCGATCTTCATACCGATCTGGGTGGTAGATCACACTGGAAGCCACGATCCCTCATTCTCGCGAGATATTATGTATAAACAAAGCGTCATCCGCATTGAATTCGAGGTCTGGTGAGCATCGAGTTAGCAGACAGCGAACGAAACCAATTACAAAGCCGACGTGCGAGACCTTAGGTATACATAGCGGAGATATAACTCATACGCAGCGCCCCTAGCGGACGAGTTTGCAATTACTACGACGGAAGAAACGACGATAGAAGGAGATATGGGGGACGAGTCCGAGGCTAGAGGTTGTAACATCGGCGGAGAAGTAAAGATTCAAGTAAGAGGGGTCAGTAACGGCTGTAAAGGCTGTGGAAAGGCTCTCTCGAGCATAGGGCCCATAGGGCCCTGGCAAGAAGTTACGAGGCTGTTGACAATCGCGCGTAGGATTCGCGGAACCGTATAATTGCTTCATACCCAACAATCCCCCTAACGCAAGTATTAAATCCGTTCTGCATCCCCGGCCACGTGCGATGCATACAGTGCAGGTATGGAGCGCGATCAAGTCGGCAATGTAAAAATGATAATTGAACTTTATCACCGTTCCGGCAGAGGGACATGCTGACTGTGCGGACTGGTGCCTACGGCAGGATGAACTCTGGTTACGGTGTGAGGAGATTGAAAAAGTTCATAGGCAGAGGGAAGTTAATGTGAAGGAATAATAAGAATATTCGTAGATATAGGTATGTATAACAGTGGACCATAGTGATAACGACGCCTGCGGCGATTTGCTAGACCATGCTGAATAAACTTGCTAGGAAATGACGAGAATCGCGAAAAAATCTCGTCCTTCTGTGCGCGAAGGGTGGAGGAATGTCACCCATTAACATTCCCATAAAACCACCGCGTGTAAACACCACGGATGGCGTAAACGGTGCTAGCGAACGTAGCCAGCTGGGAGGCACTACGGAGAGAGGGACTGTGGTGAGAAATCCAATCCGCTTCCATGGGGTTATTATGGTGATAATTTACTACTCTTCCTCGGGAGAGCAGCGACAGACTATGCCGACCGTTTATGCATAGCCATGGAATGCCGCTGCCGCCGCCGCCGTCGTGGTCGCGGTCCTTGCTGCGCCATGGGAAAGTGTTTACACCTACATTTTCAAACGAGCCTAATCGACCGGACTGGTCCTTTTCAATTGCGGTGGAGTCCGCAGCTGCGTCTCTATGTATGCTGTGCTCTTATGGGATTTTAAATAATCAAGGACTAGACTGAATGTACATATGTTTCAAGTGGTACTTTGCAACAGTGAAGTACCAGATACACTGAGAAAAAAACTGTGAGAAACTTGTGGGAAGGACGCTGGACCAAAAAATTGTTATCTGTAAAAAAAATGAATCAGTGAGATCCTTGTCAGTCTTATTGGAGTCTGTCGATATAAAAGGCACAAAGGACCAATTTCTAGCATCTCCATTTAAGGATTATGTGAAGGATAACACCGAGCACAAGTGGGACAAGTGCCTAACCATATTGGGAATAACGGAGGACATTCCGGGATGCCTTGCACTTTACGTAAAGGTCATCTCGGTGACCTTACCCTAATTTCATAGCAAGGTGACAGTGTACCTAGTTGCCATGATAATAGCTGTACAAGACGCGTCACGATTCGACCCTGCTCCTTATAACCCAGTTTCCCTAAGTTGAACGGAAGTCGGATCTCTTATATCCCGCCAAGAGAAAATCTTGAGAGAAAACATAAGACAATTCTGAGAACTTTTCATTATACGTATAAATAGTTCAATCCAGTCATATTGATGCGTCAATTACCCATCTTAATAAGATAAGAGAAATTAAGATACAGCGAAGAATCCGAGCTCAAACGTATATATTCGGATAAAAACGCATTCTAAAAATCCCATAGCCAGTTGAAGTTAACTTTTAACGAGCTTTTCCATCGATCCCATCGATTCCTCACTGGATCTCTCCAGCATCAAAAAGAAACACTTGAATGCATCCAGCCCGAAGATGCATCGTGCTCACAGTATTATCAGACGTCTCCGAAGGTGCTATTCCTCTGCATCGATCTTCCTTATCGCGACTGCGAGGTGGGACAGATAGGTATGCACGCAGGTGAGATCGTGGACGCCTGCAGCTTTTTCATCTGTCTTCTTTTTCTCAGTGCAACGCGACCATCTAGGGGTTTGACAGTGCCAAGTGGTTAGAAAAGTCTCGAATAAATCCACGCGCTAGTACAACCGCATCCTGAGATCCTGCTCGCGCTAGGTAGCTTCATGATAAAAGGAGGAACGCACAGAGATGAGAGAACAGTGGGAAGTTACTGTATAGGCACATAAGCCAATGCGTACAGGTTGTACACGTTACACGATACACTGCTACACCGTACGGAATAGATAGACAGATGCGTGACACGGCTGACTCTCCTTGTCGGCGGCCACCTTAAGATTATGCAACTCTTTCGCCTCCGACCATATGGTGGCGGCGCCTTTATATCTCATGGCTATATTGGTGTACAAGTACGCCCTGCGTCGGTACGTATTTATCTGACCACCTCTAGGCGGCACCTTAACAATTCTTCTGTTCCATCTATCTATATACACGCCAGGCAACCTAACCTCCTAGCAGGAGTCAACACAAACGTCACCTTGACCCTGAGCTTAAGATTCAAATTTTCTTTCGCAAAATATCAGTGCAATTTTTTTTCTTTTTTTTTCTCGTTTATCTCATAATTGACGTATAGGGTCCTGTTCGCGAAAAGAGTAGCATTATGCTTTCAGAAGGGGGCATTTGTTCTCGCCTCCACTATATCGGTAAAATGGTCAACGCTATATATAAGCCCGCGGTGAAGGAATGGAGGCTGCACTTATCGCCGTACAATTTCATCGGCACTTAAAACGTCATCTCGCGAGGCTCCACCTTTTCATCAGCTGCTAATCTCGCTCTCGGGGCCTCTCAATGCCCGACTTCGTTGGTGTATACACACTATATATATATATATATATATATATAACTCGCACGCTATTCATCCTCTCCTTCTTAACACTCCGAACCCCATCTTTCCATCCCTCCTATACGTACCTATAATAAACTATCTCAGGCCCGCCGTCGACTTAAGCCTGCATTACCGACCGATCCTTTTTTAACCGACTCTGAATTACCGGCTGGAATCGCAAGATCGTTGCTAACCCTTGGTACCGGAAGTCACGGGTTTCTACAGCTTTTTAGGCGCAATTTAGTCCCGATTTTACACCCTAACTACAGACTGAAGGTATATAGATACCTATAACCTATATTGTTATGGATACTCTTATCTATACACTCTTGTCAGAAGAGCTTCGTACCCAACCTATACGTACCATATACATACCTACAGCATAACAGATCCAGTCAGGGTGGTCTGAGGGATTCATACGACTAATAAGATTTTTGAAAAAATTTTACAATTTATAATTGCAATGCCCCAAGTCATTAATTTGCTCGTATGCCAGATTTATGATTAATATTTTTTTTTCTTTTCGTTCGAACATCACGCATACGTTTCTCTCCATTTTTTTCACAGCTTTGACCGAGACTTTATTTTGTTTAACGTTTATTATGGTGGTCAGTAGTTTTTATCTTATTTTATATCGTACCTGAGCTCTGCACTGGATTCCGTGCTGAGCTCTATCGGCAACCAGCAGCATGCAGACAGAATCGGTTTCGACGCGCTCGTTTATTACGGTTACGGTTACAGTTACGAGTGAGTCTACTCTCGATTTTACACACGGAATTCACTCTCCATGAAGCTAACGATAAGTTACGTCTCGCGGTCTATACAGTCAATTTCTCAAGTTGCACACATACGTCCGTATGAATTTTCTTTCACGCTATATGACCGTGTTAATAAATTATATACCAGTAGCCGGAATCCCTTTCGACGTACCCACCTTAAAAATCATCCGAAACGAGAGAATCGTCCGTGACAGTGATGAAACCGTGTAGCAACCGTGTAAACGGTACCTTGGGAGCCAAGTCGCCATTGTGAATACAAAGTCGATCTTATCACTTGGTAATATACGCGGCATAAGGAATCGACTAAAGATTCCAATCGTATACGTTATATCGTAGGCTGCCTATATCACGTTTCTTGGCCGCTCAAAAGGAGTCATAAAGATTTTCAAAGGAGCCTGTGCAAATCGGTTACTGCGTAGTCTCTCGAGGAATTCGCCGATTGATAACAATCGTAGATCACGCATGATAACGTATCCTGAAAATCGTTCAAGGATTTCGATAAGCGCCATTTCATCGTATCAGCATTAAGTCGATTAACACTTTTCGTCTTGCTTTCATCTCTATCGTTACGTTACACGTAAGACCTTCGGCATACATATACCTGTGACACAGTGTTTACAACCATCCGTTTTACAACTTTGCAAATGGTACTTTCAAAATTTCTATATTATCGTAGACGGAAGTCACATTCGGATACTGTTGAGTTCTATATATATGTATACATACATACACAATATACATGAATTTCTTCTCAATAGACTGCTAATGACACATCTCTTATTCTCTATCGCAGAGCTAAGTGTTCTTATAGCAACTGCAATAACATGCGCCTGTAGTAAAACGTAACTTGATCCTGGTCGTATATATAGTTATGTACTAGCCTGAGCTAACTAAGCTATATAGGTAGCCCGAGGTAAAGCCGAATGTTAAAAGTTAAAGAGCGATAGGGTGGGTAAGGGTCGATATGGGTACAAAAAGACTGGGAAACGTTTGTGCTCCTTGAGAGCCGAGAACGTTTAAGTTTATTTGTCGGTACGAAGAAACGGTAAAGGAAGAAGCGCTCGAGGGATGAAAGGGTTGGATCTTATCGGAGTAGGGATAGAGGGATGGGAGGAAGGGCGGGAGGACTATGAGTTTCGCGTCTACCTTTTTCCTCCCTAAGGTGCACGTTAATCGGGTAGGATAGCGCGCGTGTGCGTGTAACGGCCTTACGCGTTATAATAACGCATCCCCGTATGTCGAGCTGGAGTTAAAAGTCGAATAATTATATTTCCATAGGCGGTAATAATTATAAAATACCAATACGGCAAGGGCCCACGGCTAGGAGATAGGGCTCTCGCCCGGGTAAAAACAAGTGACAGGCGTTGTTAATTGGCAGCCTCTAGATGGCAATTAAGATTAATAACAAGCTAGCAATCGCCGGGCCGCCGCTTGCGTTCGACGTATGTATGTACAGCGTTGGTATGCCTGGGTGTCCAGTCTGCAGGAAGCCAGGACACAGCCAACCCTATACCGATAATAATATCGTACAGGCTAAACCGGCGGTACATACGCTTCTTATACTAATGAGATAAATCGGCATATTTTTGTGAATTCTTCTCGCGCCTTATGTATACCTGCTAGACGCGAGAATCATCCGCGATTTATAATTGACCGGACTGCGAACACTTATTTAATGTAAAACGTCGTGACGTATCAGTACTTTTTATATGGTCGTCGATCAATATCGATCATCGATTAGATTTTCGTTGTAATTTGGATCATGTGCAAAAAAAATGTATATTTCTTTTTTATCCTGTCGGACATTGTGGCTATACGAGGTAGACTGTGTACATTGAAATTCTTCAATGTTCATGTCCGGTAGTGGAATTCAAGTATCGATACGGAGCAACAAACCAGCGACGAAAGTACAAGTACTTGCTTTGGTCTAGCTCTAATGTATCGGCCTTGCGTTCGCATTCCACTCCCCATCAAACGGAGTAGAAAACCAGTTCGGTTCACCTATCGCTCAACGTACCGACTCTCACTCGAGTTACGCATCGGTAAACTCCGTCAGATTGTCGTGCTCGATCAGAGCTCATTTTTTTGTTTCGAAATTTCGACGTGAGGTCGCACCCGATCGCCCCTGATCATTCGTTCACGTTGACCGAGGATCAAGAGTCCATTTGGAACGAGTCTCTTTTCGACACAATCAGTGACAAATTCATAGTAATCGATGTATACCAGAGGACAAGCTTATAAGATGTCACTACGTCGTATCACCTACTACTTCCTTTATCACTTGAAGCAACAGTCAGGATCTGAGTGTGGAATGATATATGGCTACTGAAAAAGTACCTGCCAACATTCAGTATCCATTATGAGATTTCTGATGGAGATTGGATGGTAAATTAATAGGAGAGTCTCGTGCGCATGCGTAGTCGTTTGAATGGATAAACCGACTATCTCGTTGTCAAAATTTGAAATGTACTTGAACATGTTTCTCAATGTTATCCCATTTATTATTTTCATTGATCCTTAAAAAAATTTAATTGCGGTCAATTTTTCGATTAATATGCTCGCTAACGTAATCTGTACGTTACGTTGGACTTGACGGATCTTGGCTTTGGTTTCGAATATCCCAACTGTACGTATAGATGCTTGTCTGCGACAGATTCGATCTAGACACTCTCGCCAAGACGGAAGAGTATAGGGTTTCTCGTTGGCGAGATCGGTAACTAGAAGACAGGTATATAATACTTGTAGAAATTAAAAAAATACCTACAACCGGTGCCATATTCCAGATAGACATTACCGTGTCCCCATTCGATTTGCCAAAAGAGGATATTCATTGTGTAATTTACGTATATGGTACTGGCTCTTATGCGTGTTACGTTTTATATGTACCCTAAGGATCCATGTCCAAGAGTATACGAACACGTATATAATTCTCAGTACGTAACTCTCCCAACGCACCGTAGAAAGTTGAAACGTTCAATTCTCCCACGAGATAAAACTTCTTGCCGTATACACTGGCCGGCATCTTTCATCCCAATGACTTCTGACCAATCCGACGTTTCTGGGTCGCGAACTTACTTTGCTGAGGTCAATCGCACGGCTATGCCGATGCCTTACATGACAACAAAGCCAATTCAGCGGCATTGCTTACCGAAGAACGGTTACAATAAAATACAACAACGTACTCTCACTTTCGAATCCACTCTCACTTGCGTTAGAGGCCGTCGCCTCGGGGATCACTCATCTCCTTTTACTCTGCTGGTGCTTATTATATGGGAGTATTTTAACTTTTGAGAAGACACAATCCAGAGGCACCTAACAAGTAATACTTGTGGCCACGTTTGGCACCTAACAAGTAATACTTGTGCCAAACGTGGCCACAAGTAATTTTTTTTAATTATAATTAAACGTTTATATTTTTCAAAATGAAACACATTCAATACAAATTTTAAGGACGAATTAATGTGAAAGTTGAAAATAAAATTTTGTTTATTTTGACAATACTCGATTTGGCAATATATCCAACGCGGATGGCGATCAGGATATATTTCTGACAGAGGAACTAGCTCACCTTGGTACAAGACACGACTGTCTGCAGTGCTGTATATATGCTTTTAATTCGCCTCCTATTACTGTATCGCTATCCTAACACCGAGCATTGATTTAATGAACAAAACAATAATGGCGATGTTATCGACACTACTTTTTGCGTATAGCAGCAATATATATCCTCGAAGCTATCAATGATCTTGAGTAACGTATAGCCACGGAATAATTCATCGGAATGCGTTTACGTACTACCGACTAACGAATTGTCAATGATTGACTATGCACTGTCACGGTACGGCCCTGGGCCCCCTTAATAAAAGTATAATAAAGTGTCGCCGGTAAGTGACTACGGGCGTGTCTTTAAACCGAGTCAATATTTATTAGACGTATTAAAAAATAAGGACGACTCGGTTACAGCTAATTTGCAATGTTGCCTTGTGATTTATTGAAGATTAAAAAAAAATGTCTGCCAAAACCATAACCCCGAATCGTTATCGCGGATCGACCCATCTGAAATAAAGTGACGTAAAGCTCGCAGTTTCGAAGATCTCGGTTGCGTAACATTCTTACAGCCTCGTTTTTCAATTATTTAAAGCGTGGGGTTTTAAATGCACGTACTATTTTCCATTTTATTAATCGAGGTAGGCTGTATCCTTGTAATATTTATGAGTCGTAAAATATACAAAGGCGTAACGACCAACGCCAAATGTTAATAAATAATAAGTCTTCGTGTAAACAACGCGTAATGAAGCACGAGCCCTAACGAGCACGAAGTCGAACAAGCATACCTTGAAAATTGCAGCTCTTTCAAAACGCGGGAAAATTCAAATTGCACTGACGTGCGACGTATGCTCAATGCCTATGCAATGATGATGATCGATAGTTACGTAATAAATAGGTTACACAATTTGCCAAGTAAATGGCGGCCAACCATGAATGATGACCACGCGAATGAGTCCTCTCTAACGATCTCTAATGATCCTGATCATCTCCCGATCATCAGACACCATTCGTAGGTGCAAACTAACCTAGAAATTCATTCACAGCATGTCCTGTAACGTGATGATATACCAAAACAGACGTGTCATAAATTAACGTGAGAACACGACGATATATTTGAGTACATGAATTATTAAAAAGTTGTATAATTTAAAAAAAAAATCAGCTCACAATTAACTTTTCGTGTCAGTTTCGAAAATTATTCCAGCAACGCACAAGGTTATACCTGATATGGACATTCACGTTCACAGCGATTTACGATACTTTCTTGGATTTTACGAATTCTTGGTTACCCAAGAATTCGTAAGATTTCGTAATATACAAAATGTCAAGATTGCTATATACGCCATTTGGAGCGTGGGCTCTGGCAAAGACACTCTGATATATTTCGTAGACCCACGCGTTCGCGACTCGCATTCCATTCAAGATGGAGTCACCCTCTAGCTATGGTCAATGGTACAAGTCGATACCCACGTACATATTCACAGAGCAGCTGCCAAAAGCATTACAAACTGCCATGAGAATCTCCGTGACGATTCCTTTTACCATTGACAATAATCACATATCACCGTCAATATTCATCATCATTTTAAGACCAAATCCATTCGTCACGTTAAATAGCACATATGATTCACTCACCACCGAGGTCAGACTAAGGCTAAGAGATTTGCTCACCTGAAACAGAAGACAGAAAAAAAGGTACAATTAATCATCGTATAAAAGGAAAAAAAAAGAAAAATAAATAAATGTACTGTAACACGATAAACAGCTAAAGTCATTGAGACTCAATGAGCACGTCGACCCTTCCACGCTTTTCATCCATTATCGCACTTGACACGCTGCACGCCAGTCTCACGAAGCGAGCGTGTAATTGTAATTACGCGAACTGCACGGTGTCGTCGTAAAGGAAGATTTGTCAGCTGCATATATATATATATAAAACAAAGGTATGGTTAGGACACGCGCCACATTACGCAATCGAGAATTGCCCATACCAGCTTATTTGTAATTGCGAGCTCGTAATCATTAAAGGCGACTTCGGCGGACGTTATAAAGATTTGAGATTTGCATTGGCAAGTAGCAGCAACATCGATAGTAACATCAGCAGCGACAGTATAAACCGCGCTACCTGTTTGAAGTAACGTGCCCAATGCGTTACGTACACAGTAAACATATATGTATATGACTGGAAGGACAAAGTTTGCTTGGCGCAACTATACCAGTTCAAGAGATCCATTGGTAAAGCAGGCACGAACCACGTGTCCACCCCGTGCCGACATTGGCTACGTGGAATTTTCATAATGAGAAATTATGCGAGTTCTGGCAATCGTGGAGAGCATATATACATATATATATATATACACATATATGTACGATAGATATAGAAGAAGGTGCGTATCATACTAAGCGTATCCACCATTGGAATAATGGTTATTGGTTATTTATATCGACGTTGAATTGGCTATCTCAGGTGAATTACTCGCGAATTCTGCGCGAGCCGTAATTACAAGGGATTACGGCGAGGGCCATGAGTCATATCTTGGTGGTAGAGGGGTTACGGGTGGGTGTAAGGGGGAGAGATAGAGAAGCGCGAGAACGTGGGAAAAACATAAGGAATATCGCTTTTCGATTATTCCTCGTTAGACGGATAGTACCTCGTTATTAAGTTACCGCGGGGCTGTCGATCGGCGGATCGATAGAGGCTGGTTAATTCGTCAAATCGTTAATTCGTGACGTGGAAAGAGCGAGGGCCGAGGAAACTTAACGATAAATATCAATTTCCGGAGTAACTCCGTGCTCCGTGGTGCATCTTTGCTTTTACTATATATATGTATATATACATATATACGTAGACGTGATAACTGCCAGACATATTAACTCTCAGGATCGGCACTGTAAGGCATGGTGTTTCGATCTGGGAAATTCTTAATTTGCTATACGTTAATCAACGATTTGCGTTACTTCCTTATTAATATCTGCACGAGGCTACGAGGAGAATTGGACGGAAAGAGAAGGGTGTATGGACTGTGGACGAAAGAAATGTATACACGTCTGGAGCGATTTAAATTTTTTCCGCTCGCTCGACCAATCAACCACGTGACTTCCGTCTACGGTGAACATTGACGAGCGTCTCTGACGTCATATGGTTATCTATTTTTATTTAACATAATGTTATCTATTTTTTTGGTCGAATCCAATTAGTCGTTAAAATAACTTTGGCCATCGTGCCAATCGAGCGTGGAGTCCTTGTCGTCGACGATAACAAAAAGACACGCTCGACTGTGGAGGATGCATAACGTGCGGATATACCGTTAAAGGCGAACGGCGCTTTATAAATCTGTTAAGAGGTTTCTGATACAAGAAGGGATTCTCTGGGAAAAATATACCTAGTTAATACGTTACACGCACGTGCGTGTATATATGGCGCTGCGTGTTTCGCTTAAGCGTTTTGCATGTCGTGTGCCGTAAGGGATCCCCTCAACCATAACGACACTTGTTCGCGCTCGGTGCACGACTCTATTAATTATTATTAATTGCATCCGCGAATCGACCTGCGTCTTTGGCATCCCGCAATCGATCAGCGAGGGATTTGACTCGCTCGATTTCACGGAATCACGCGGAACGCGATCGCTATTTTCTAGACGATTAATCAATCCGTAATCTGCTACTTGGACGATCGTTATATACTGTGTTATAGCTGGAATCACTATACGGGGGAATATATATATATATATACATTGAAACTATTCACAAATCATTGATAGTCATCTGAATTGAATGAATTTATTCAGAAATTCTATATATGAATTTCCTGCGATCCTTGCCGGACACGTATGCGACCTTGTGGCGTGTTGAGAGTCTGTGTAAAAACTCCTTGAAAAAGAAAAAGAAGTCGAAGGACTCTTTACGGCAAAAGAGAGCGCCATGAAGTGGACTAAATGTCAGCAGTTAATTGCGACTTCGTGCACTAATATATGCGTTCCCATTCGAATGGACTTTACTAGGGTACATATGGCTAACCATGGACTATGGCCATTGTAAATCAATCGGTCGGGCGTATAAGGCTGTTTCACGTACGGAGACCGCTTTACGTGCCGTTTAATTAAACCATTATTTGCCTGTAAACGGTAAAGTGCCGTCCGTATGACGCAACGACGCTAAATGGACATTTACACGTACGATATCGACAGCAGTTTAAAGAGTCAAACAACAGACTTGCTGTCAAACGGGAAATAATGATAATCAATGATAAATAATAGAGAGAAAAGAAGGAAAAAGAAAAACTTTATTTATCCAAGGAAATGAAGAATAAACGACGTATCCTCTAAGGGAAAAAGAAAAAATAATTTCAATTAAGGATATCCCGTGCGATCGGAATCCTTTTGATGATTCATTGGAAAGCGTAATGTTCCGTGGTCTCTCCGAGAATGAAAGTCTTTCCTTGTCGCCCGATTGAAAACGATCGGAGGTGAACGTGAACTTGTCGCAACTTCCTCATTTAACCGGCAGCACTCTTACCGATCTGAGTACCGTTGGTTCCCTGATTGATCTTCTGATCTCGGAGCGCCTACTTGGGTAACGTGCTTTGGTTGACAGCCTTAAGGCTTCGCGCAGTTAGTCGCTCCTAATGACCCCCTAGGGTCTCCAATGAGCGACGAGAAAAAAATTAAGTCAGTTTGCACGCAGCAGATAATAGGTAAGGGAAATGGTAAGGCGCTGTACTGTACTGCGATAAGAACAGGGTGTAGATCCTAATGATGCCTTTGATGACTTGGGTAACATTTCTTCTATAGTTCCCTAGAGCGATCACGTGTTGGTCTATTCCCTTGACTTGAAATCATTAGTAATAACGGATTGTCGACTTCCGGTTAACGCAACAGGTGACAAGTGTAATCACGATTTTTGTATTTTCTTTTCGGACTCCACCTCGATCGTACCATGAAATTCCGCTATCAATCAGTTCGATTTTCGTTTTTTAACATCTGAGTACAATTAGAATAAGGACACTTGCGCAAGGTCTCTGAGGTCTACGCGACAGGTGTAACGTAGCTTATAGTCCTTACTAGGTAATTGCATGTTGTAATTTCATTCTTCGATGTTTAGTTACCTGACATTTTTCAGCATTTTACGGTTGGCGTGGTTGGACAGTTAAGCTCTGAATTAATTTTCGGTGGGAATGTACAGTGAAATACACGCAAGATAAGCCATTCTCTTCAATTAGCATCAAGGTCCGATTCCTTTTGTTCGGACCAGGTCGAGTCAACAGACGTTTCTTAACGTTAATCTTTTTCCTTTTTATCTCTCTCTCTCTCTCTCTCTCTCTCTCTCTCTCTCTCTATATATATATATATATATATATATATATTATATATCTCCCTGTCAGTCTTCCCTTGTATCGTTTATTGCGGAATCATTAAACCTTCTTTACAATGTACCGAAAAGGAGAACAGTGACCGAGTGCACATAGCGGCTTTGTGAAGTAACGTAAGAAAATAACTACGTTCAGTCCCTACGTCCGCGGACACACTGTATATAACAATATAATCTGCCGTCAACAATACCGCATTACAGGTGCGGTACCGGTATCTACCTGTTCAGTTTCGTATATAATGTCAGTGAAAAATCGCCGTTTTTAATGCCCGTCGCTTGTTTGTAAATCCGGCATTAGCCACGCCGTGCCATTGTTACAATTAATGGTACTGTACTTCATTCCTGAGAATAGCCTTCGTTTCGTACAGTATAAGCGCCACTCCATCTGTTAAATCTCTGCTCTTTTTCTCACTTCATTCCTTATCCTGATTGGTTGGCTTGTCTTGTTTCTTGTACTATTTTTTAATTGTCATTCTTATTGTCACCATACAATTTATTCTATGTTGTGTAAGGTACTTAAGAATTTTGCTGACATGATAAATGTCGTTTGGCACGTCTTCTCAAGGATACAGTGAATTCGGCTTTGGGCCGAATTTCAAATTGTACGTGTGACCGGAAGTCAGGTACTTATGGAGAACAAAGATTTATGTCGGTGAAGGCTGCGATGAAAATAATTTTTTTTACATGGTTCATCCCTTCTCTGGTGGGTTTATACGGTCGCGGTGAAGGTATATATATATATATATCATTAGCATTGTTATTACAGCTATTACAGCTTCTAGATATTTTATTTATTCCCAGCCGCAAAGATAAGTGAGAGTCGGAAAGAAGCAAGGGAGAGAAAGACAAGTCAGACGTGGGAGAGCGGTGTGAATAATAATAGAAAGTCTTATAGAGTGTCCTGTCGTGTTGCTAGATGTCCTGTACGCGATGGCCCATAGCCGTGATTACGCGCGTGCAAAAGTAAAAACTATGATAAAAGAAAAAAGGACTGATTGGAGTAGCAATGAGAATTCTTGCAGGGCATACTTTATGCATATAGATATTCGATCCTAAAATGTCACTCAAAAATTTTTGTCAATCGTTAAACGATATTGCCCAATATAAAATGGACCATTTTATATTGGCTCGAGAAATCGGAGACTCTTTTGACATTTTTTAAAATAATTCTGACAATGAAAAGTTTGACCTAGGCTTATTGGATTACACAGCGGTTCTATACCCTGGGTAAGGGGCAGTATCGAGTAAGGTAGGATTTAAAAATGTATCTTGCGGTGAACCGTCGATTGTACTTTATGGTTTTGAATTCAATACCGATACTTGGATCGAATGTCTTTACGCATACGGCGAGATTTGATATTTTCATCGAAATCTTTTCACAACAACCGGAAGATAATATTCGAGATAAAACTACGATCATTTTTTTTCTCTATGTCAAGATATCATACCCAGTGATAACACCGTAGGAATAAGATATCACCATCTAAGTAAGAACATGTTTTAAATATCGAAGTATCTAAGTTAACAGCCACCCTTTATACCTGGACTACACCTTGCAGTGCCACGTGGGCGTGCACGTGAGTCGACTTGGCTCTAGGCTCAATCAACACTTGGGTGAGGTCAGGGTGGATTTCATTCTTTTATACGTAATATTGCATATCTTCATGGCAGACAAAAAAAATATGATTTTTACCCCAGATAGACTTTTTTTCAATGTAGCGTTAAAGAGTGTTATTATTTTATGAAAAAAAAATTGTTTCAATATTACAGAATCCCTTTCGATCCACATTCATTTCGTATAAATCTTTCCGCACTTGTGACACCAACACACGAATGCCTTGGAAACAAGTTTACAACCGGGTATAAAACGGGTCCGGGGCATCTCATTGTCTCTCGACTTCGCACGTATATCCAGCATGCAATGCGCCTGGGTTCACTGGGTTAACGATCTCGCATTCTACTGAGCGTGCTCAAATCATTTGAGATTTCCTTGGGTACACACGACACCATGGCTCACGGCAGATTCATTTCTCATCCGCCTACTATTGGTATGCGCGACACGTCTCCTACAGTCGCACTTCCACGACTTTGCTGCCTACGTGTTTTGTGTGTCCATTGATTATCGATCGATTCAGGGCTTCGCGCCGGTAAAGCGGATTCCGTTGTACACGTATCTTCGGTACAGACCTCGTGAAAGTTCTCAGCGTCGACTAGCGTCAAGAAGGCATGGATCAGCGCAATGAGTTATTATAAGACGAAGAAGAATTAAAAATGAGGCGCGGACACGTACTGGCGGAATAACGATCTTGTAACCGAAGGAACAAAACGGTCATTGTGAGTTGATTCGTCTTGGATTGTATTGTGGAACACGCGAGTATCGTTCCCCATTTACATATTATATTCTCCTAGTTTATTTATTAGCGTCCTTCGTGTATACGCTTATTAAATAAAGCAATTCTCCAACAGGCCTGACCTTTAACCCCCGGCACAGATCTCGCTTAGATATTCATTTCGTTTTCGTTGTAACGCATTTATATACTTGGTGCGAGCGCGTATGTCCACTATGGGCATTGTTCCTTGTATCGAAGCCACGGTGAATGTACTTATGTATCTACACGGGTTCGCAGGTGAAGGCAATATTGAAAGTTGGTTCCGTTTTGTTTACTGGATTTGTACCGTGTGAACGTGACGGCGGGATATTTGAATTTGACTTATTGCACATTGTTTGGTATGAGAGGAATTTTCAATAGGTTTTTTTTTTTAATACGATTTTATCTTTTTTCTCAATATGCATTTACGTATATATTTTTGAGAAAGTAGTCTACGGGTGTTTACTAAAAACGCACGTGGTGTTAAAAAAAAAACTAAGTGACACCATAAGAGTACATCGTTCCAGTTCTTAGTCAGTGATCCTTCGCGGAAAAGTCACGAGAATGAATCATAGATCAAGAATAGTCACGACCAGTGAGATAAATCTGTAAGATCCATGGTATCCATATAGGGTATCGAACGGGTCCACGCAACTCATGTGCTCCGCGCATGGCGAATCTTAAGATTCCACTTTCAATTTCTACAAGTCAGTGTAACGGTCATTGGTGTCGAAATTTAATTTGATTAAAAACATAATAAGTAAAATTACAAAAATTATCAAAATCATGTAAGAGGATTTAAAGAATGAAAAATTTCTTAATTAATAATTCAATGAATACCCCATGGATAAGAATCTTATGCGTTTATCCCACGGTGTACCGATTATGGGCTTCCAAGAAAATAAATGAAAATTACTAACAATCGCTACATAATCTCAACCTCTCTGTCACTGACAATGATTATACCAGTCGGTACCGATGAAGTCTCCCATGGATGCTGGGTAGTTCCCATAATTAACGTAACTGATCTATCGATCCTCTGATACTATACGTCTATCGTGTCCGGATGTCTATCTCTCTAGTCTATCGCTATTTTATCGTATGCCAGTACCCGAAGACGACTATAGTTTCACTCCTGTACATACGGAAGCCATATATGGTGCATCGAGAGGCAGTGGTCAAGTCTTATGGTGGTGGCAACTTACCACCATCTTTATCTCGGTCACGGCGACTACGTGAAAGTGAGAGCCGTCTCTCGACAACGTAACGGCTATATACGTGTAGTGTGTGCGGACATACGTATACATATATATATATATATCCCTTACTTTTGCAATTCCGACGTTTCTGCACAAGTCCAATGTAAATTTGGGTTAGTTCAAAATATCTGGTTATTTTACGTGCATTTTACACGAGACGCGTAAATTCGTTTGTTGGTGTCAGATAGATAGATGGGCATCAAGATCCCTAAGATCTACTCGCAGTGTTGTTCTACGTATGCGGAGGCGACAAGTACCTACTTATCCTCAAGATACCTAGGGAATTCAAAAAGGGCGTGAGTCATCCATTGTGGAATGTACAGCAGCACGGGCGTGATAGGTCGACACGTTATATTTATACCCGGAGTATTTTATTGAGTCTTAAATTTTTTCTTCTTTTAGCAAAATAATTCCTTACCTAACCTCAATTCGATTTTCAATCGTTCCATTGTTCATGAATTGTGCGTGTTTTATGATAT
Organism: Calameuta idolon; assembly: GCA_030142285.1. Taxonomy (NCBI): domain Eukaryota; kingdom Metazoa; phylum Arthropoda; class Insecta; order Hymenoptera; family Cephidae; genus Calameuta; species Calameuta idolon. The sequence continues at coordinate 2,757,269 of JARQSV010000350.1, read as the reverse complement.
TGCGAAATATCCTTTGCGAATTTTATGACTAGGATATTTCTGTACCGTGCTTCACGAGGAAATTGAATTGTTCCAGAAAAAAATGGACTTGCCGATATCTGTCGATTTCATTTTCTATGGTTATGATTGCCTAGTGACTTTCTAGATTACCAACGGTACGAGCTCATAGTTTGTTTGCAATATAATTGGTAATGGTGCACATAACCTAGTACCGACATTTCAATAAAGTCAATGATCATGTAGTACTCCAATTTAATGTCTCATAAAGTACTGTATATATATATATATTTTCCAGCCACATATAACAAAGTGATCCATAGAGAACGTAATGAAAAACACTTTTAAAAAAGTAGGTAACACCCGTTATATCAGTTGCAACTTCAGAGACATACCTAAATAGACGTTACGAATATGGCGGGATCAAAAGTTTAAAAAAGACTTGTGCGCGAATAAAGCTGACGATCGCGGTCAGATCGAGAATTAAGTACTGGCCAAGTCTCAACTCTGCGCTGTCCCACGTAATGACCCACCATCACGCCATATGTGATACGTTCAAACGACAGAACGAGCCCGAGGCTACGAACGATGTAGGTGGCTTCGAGACTCTTTATTTCGTTTTAGGTTCTATCTGAAGAGAATTAGGCACGACCGAATGAGTAAAGGATCGCGAATCCGCCTTTTTTTTCTTTACAAAGAAGGTGAGCAAAAATACATGAGGGTGTAAGAAAAAAAAATCCAAATTCACGGGGTGCATGTTAATCACAAAATTTTGAACGCTGTTCCTGGCTGATTATAGTTTGCCAGGTGGCGCTGGAGTCACCTGTCAAAACCATCCAATTACAGTCTATTCGAGGTGTGCCATGCATGCACGATACGATATGATATATGTGTAAAAAGAAACTCACGATTCTCTTATCTCGTCCCGTGTAAGCCTATAATTTTCTGAGGTAAGAATCGATGTTTGACGTTCTTAAGTTTTTCACAGAATTTCTTATATTCGTGACCTTCCTCACTTCCGCAGTGCTGATTGGGCCTCGAAGAGTAAAAAAAAATGCAGATAAAATATCCCAGATCCAATTTGGTAGAACTTTAATGGATTCTCATTAATCCAATCGAAAGTGATGCGCTCTCACGTTATTACACCCGGTGGATTCTCGGAAGGTAGAATCCATTTTTTTTTTTCATAGCTACTTTGCGCCTTAAATGGTATACCGACTGCACGGGAGATGTGTTAACGTCCGTTTTGAACTAACGGTTGCGCAATCGATTGTACTCGATCTTTTATTGCTATCCAGAGTTGGACTACTATTATGATATTATTATATCCCTTTTACCAGGAATTCATTTCCGAACCGATAGACTGACTATCATCGAGCACGTTCCGGTATCCCAACGACTTTACACTGTAATTTTCGCAAACTATGTCGTAAGAATAAAGGTGGACTTACATCGCTGATCTACCACGCCTGTAACGCCTATTCTAGGTGAGAAAAATGATCCTTCTTGCCTCGTACTCTATGCTGTATAGTAAAGTACAGCAATGTCGGGTCCGGCAACGAAATGAGTTATGCGCATTGCCAAGCTATTGGCATTCATATCGCGTCGTAAATCGCTTCTGACACCTCGAAGAATGAAGTCAGTGGTTGCCAGAAGGAGGCGAGAGTGAAAAAATTAATCTTAAAAAAACAAATTACAAATATTCTCATAAAACCCACCTTGAGTATTATTTGTTTAAATAATATACAAATTCCTAAAACTTATGTCTACTTCAAAACAGGGTTTACGATTTTCAAAATAATCGCCTTAAGTGGGCACCATAAAGTCTTTTTATGGAATTAAATAAAATTGAATCTCGAACGAGGATTGTAGTGAAATTATATCGACCGGGCTTTATGAAATAAGCCCCGAACCTCCTATAAAATTGAGCACCGCCAGCTGATAGAAGCGGCGCGACGCCTAGAAAGAATTTAAGTAGTCGTTCCCGTATTGTAACGCGAAGAGGCGCTGCCGAGTATTGTGAGAATGAAACGGAAAGTGAGTCGGGCATGTTGTGTGGGTGGGTGTGCATCTTGGTACCGGGTACTCGGGTACCCAGTGTAGTTGTGTACTCTGGTGTACTCTCGTGTACTCACGGCTTGGTATGGTAGGACAGTGACGCCTCGGGCGATCCCGGACGGCACAGGTGTCTGTCTACATTATATCTTGCTAGTATAACGTCCTTAACAGTGGTACATAGGGACAATGCCTGAGTCGTGCAATAGAAAAATCAAGTATACAAGAGGAAAAAAAATAACGACAAAAAGTTTTAGAAAGTAAGAAAAATTTCGAAAAAAATTTACACGAGAAATGTAATTAGGTGATAACGATACTGATAAAATGACGTTACGAGGTACATCGGCCTTGATACGGCAGCAGGTTGGCGTACCACTCGAATCGTTGGTACGGGGGCGCGAAATTCGATAGCTATCGATAGCACAATAGCCAATTGTCTCTTATTGTTCTCCAAGCAATAGACGTGAAACCAGGTGGCCGAGTGAGGCGACCTTTATTTTATTTCGCCACAGATACCCAAGCTCCAGCGTTCGTTTGTCCGTCTCTAACGTTTCTTTTCGATCGTTCCTCGTAGTCGTTCCTCCACAGGTCCGTACAGTCTCGATTGTTTGTCTTTCGCAATCTCTGCTCCTGGGAGTCGCTCGGTACGGTTCTCCAATATGGAGAATGTGATGTCGTAACAGCCTACTTGTCCGATCCGAGTGGTACTTCACCAGCTGACTGTCTCTCATGCACAAAATAAAACTGTGCGATAAGCAAAGTGCAATTGGTACATTAACCAGGCGTGACAGTTGACATAGACATAGCAACAGTGTCTGCGTACGTTTTTTTGACGTTCACGAATATGTTAACCGGTATAGAATTCAGTTTTACGACCTTGCATTAAGAAGTGGATGGTCGAGTTTGAAGAGATCCGAAGAAAAAAAAAGAAATAAAGTCAAGAAAACACCAAGCGCGTACAAGAACCACGTAACACATAACGTATATGGTAGAAACTGACGATAGCCATGCATCTATACCGATGAAGATCGTAACTGAGAGATAGGCTCTTACAGGGACATGAAATAGTTGTCCTGTCTCATCCATATCCAAAAAAAGTAATCAGATACCCACAATGACATTTCATACTGATCTCAATGGCATGGCATTTAATTGATCTCAGACGCTACCAGCTACTGACTCTATCCATACTCCCATAAAATCAATAGAGAGTCACAGCAGAGATTGCTCTCCTGTAAACGCGTCGGATTCGTTAGTTAATACCTAATCAAATCGCAATATAAAAGCAATGTAGGCATAACGCATGTACGTTAAGAGTCGCCCGATTACGTTTGACACGCGACGTAACGAATGGCCGCTCGCCAGCTAATAAAGTAGCCACGCGTTCCGGGACTCCGATGAAACTTTCGCAACGGCCTTGCCCAGGGACATTTGAAATGGCCGCCCGTCGACTATACCGGCGTAGGTACCACGCGACCGATACTAGCACGAATAGCCATAGAGAAAACGTCGATCGAACACGATTGCCGATCGAGCGGCAATATTAAACCAGCCCCAGATCAATTCTCGGCTTATCGCGTGCAGCTCACTCAAGCCGGTACAAGAGCCTGTTTTGTACCGGCCGAATCATAGTCTATGGACGCGGTGCAACGCGCGCAGCCGTTGCATCGTCTTATTGCACCGAGAAGACCACCCGCACCGGTCCCGTGAGCTCTATCACTGCGCTAATTACGTAACCGCACGGAGCCTTCCTTTATTCCATGGTGAGTCGGGAGTTTCCTCACAAGAAATTTCCACGGTTCGATCAAACCGCCTCGCACCCCTTTTGTACGATATTTTGTTCCACCTTTAATGATTGTGAGACTTCTGTGCCACGGCTACGGATAATTTAGTATGAAACGTTATGCCGAGTTCATATACCTACGTATCGAGGCTTGGGCGTCTATTATTGGCGCCCTTATGGTACATGGGTATCTTGTGGGATGTGCCGACAGACACGTTTATTCTATGCCCAGCGCACAAGGGAGCTCGTTAAATAATCGCTTCTTGGAAACTCAGCTGCGTGTGAATTTTCGCGCTCGATTTCCACGCTCCTGATTTTTCTTGGGCTCCTTCACTTGGGAAAGTCGACGGGTCTGCGGTTACGTTCGTGCGAGAACGATTAGACGCTCGACCTGATAAGTCGGCGTTCGCTTGATTTCTACGATCTACGTGTTAGCGTAATTGTCGGTGCGTTTGCTGTTTATGCCGTATGTGGAAAGTGTGTTAGGGATACGGGTTTAGTTTGCGTGGCGTCCATCTTTAATCCAGTCGTGTCGCCATCGGGTATATTTACATAGATGAATGTACCTGTCCGTTGGATATGCTCTTTAAGGTTAGCGCTAGTTGAATCATAGAGGGAAAAATCGTTGCGAAAGTGGGTCTCTGATCGGAATCGTATAAGGTATCGTTAGTTATGGCTTTTCACGGGATGCTGAGGGATTAAGGTTAAGACTATTAATTGCTGAAAGATTTAATCGATGCGTTCGCGACTCATCGTCAATTGATTCTACATCTAAATAAACAAATGGAAGTTTCGATGCTCGGTGCCATATTGAGATTCAAAACTCCCGCGGAGTTTTCTTGAGTACAGCTTCAATTTGATCCGACGAAGAATTTCAACATTTCACTATTACACAATTTTTCACACATACAACAAATCTCACGTACGGTCCTCTGCAAACATAGCACGTATCGCTTTGAATTGAAGAGGGCAAAAAAAATTGTATTTAAGTTATTCGTACCGATAGTTAATTACCAAGAATAATAAAAATGCACGATACAACTGGGTTATGAATATTGATGAATAACCGATAAATTTATTGCAGACAAAATTCATTAATTTTAACTATTCCTGTCAACTGTATATTGATACTATGAAAATCGGCAGAACTAAATCCCAAGAGAAATTACAGCATCCTTGATATCAACTCGGAAGAACAGCATTACGTGATCCGAAGTAAGGGTTACATAGGTACACGATGGCACAGCCAGAGCATAAGGCCGTGGCCGCATAAGCTATAGATAGCGATAAATAACCTATCTGGCAATATTATCTCAGAGGTTTTATGCCCCATGGAGCGAGAATGCGGTCCAGTTTCATGGTATAGTCCTAACTCCAGTCTAACCTAGCCTAACCTAGACCAACCCGAGCAAGGATAGAGGTGTGAATGGTCCGCCTACCGTAAGGCAAAGTGCATCTAGATTTTCAGCTATTCGAGAATATACGCGTTCTTTACCATGGATCCATTCCGTTCTATTGGCCGCGCCGTTAGGAAAATGCCCTCAGCTCGTTTTCGAAAGTAAAATCAACCGGGCCGCTTGTGTGTCTCATTTTTTTTTCCCAAGCCAATCCGGAAAGTCAATATCGGCCACCTCGATCCGTAGCCAACTTCATGCAGGTTAAAAACCGGCAAACACGCCCGAGCTTACTCGCCTAATAAATTGCAATACCCTGCCGGTCCGATACGTCAGTTAGAGTAGCGCATGGCAAATGCCATTGGTGTGAACTTTCAATGGAATGGAATATACCTGGCTGATTGTAAAGTGGCTCTCCTAGATCCCTTCTCCTCCCACGTGGGTGCGTGTTAAGGTCAATCCAATAGGTATGACTGCAATCTGAAAAGGGTGTGGATGGATCCCTTGCATACCAGGACTAACCCTTTAGATTAATTGACTCATAGAAGATTTAGGATACGTATAGAAGTCAAAGTCTTCAGTACGGCTATAATTCATTGTATGATTCAGATATGTGGAGGAGGATGTATCCAAGTAGAAAGCATTGAAGATAACATTTGTAAGGAATTACATAAGAGATATAGAGTATGATCATTGATCATTGATCTGTATCTTCCTAGGGGACAATAATACTGTCAGCTGATGAATGTCAACACGTGTGCATTCCTAATGGACGAGGAATGGGATTTGAAACGAACGGAAGGACCAAAGATCGCATCGGGTATTTCCTAATGGGGGATTTCCTAGCTTTTTTTTATAGTTGTGAAGGCTATTCGATCGGTCTGATTTAACGCGCGATATGGCAGACTTTAATCCGGGATCATGGACAGACGGAATTGAGGCGATTGATCGTTTTCATGTTTAACGAGCATTTTGTTATTAATTAACCTGCAAGAGAAGGGCACACCTCGCTGAGTTCTCGCGAGTAACCAACGCGTTTTTTCGTGCTCCCATTTCGCCTTGCCGGACGTTGTGAAAGCACCCTCACCTTCGTCGGCATATCCGAGCGTGTATCTTTGCACCTGGGTGTGGATCGTTTCGAGATATTATATTGCGCCTGCTAGGAAACCGGCCATTGTCGAACGTGTGGGTGACGTTATTTACTTGGGCATTGCTTTGAAGTGTGGTTAAATTTAAATGCCACTTGACCAATTCGTTGCGCGATATAAACCACCTGCTACGCCCAATAGATTTGCGCAACAATGTCATAATCCACCGTGAGAGCCCGCTTTACATTCTCATATAACAATCTTATTTTTTTAACCATTTCATTAATCTCCTGTTAAACTCTCCACTCTCGACACTCTACTCAAACGTACCTGTGCGTGTAGAAAATCAATAAGTTCCGTGCGTTTGCAAAACAATGCTATGAAGTACCATGAAAGACAAAGGGGTCTCATTTTACTAGGGTCTGAGGTTCCCCATATTTATCATAGAATTCTAATGTTTTTGGAAGTTCTCGTGCAGTGTATTTTTAGTGTCAATCTTTTAAAATATTTTTAAAAATTTTCAACCTCCAGCTATCTACGTTAAATCTGTATCTGATGGTCTTCCATCTTTGAAATCCTTCTTTCCGGGAGTTCCTGACTGAGCAAGATGTCCAGAGGCGAAAGCTCCGTTATATTCAAGGTCCATTAAGAGTGCGTCCCACTCAGTATGTCGGAGCCGAGCAAGTGCTGAGGACACAAGATGAGGACAGGCCTCGTCCCGTTTCCTCGTGCGATAAATACTCCGAAAAGAGAGCGAAACGTGGGCGAGTAATACCTACGCCATAGTTGGCCAATGATGTTGCCGACTTCGTGGCGGAGCCAGTAGTCACGTGAGAACGGTTAACCGTGACGCAATGGGCCAGTTTCAGGTCCAAACTGGGTAGGATCCTAATTACCAAAAACATCTCATCTCGAGAGATCAAGAGAAACGGATAATGGAAGGGCTAAGAATAAGGAACGGAGTACTGGATTATCTTAAAAGAAGCAGACGTCGGCACCATAGCCTTGGGACAAAATTAGTCTGTCCTTCATTAACAGCTACGATAACAAGAGAAAACAGAACCAGGCGGATCTGAACTTACCTGGTTGATGTCGCTCTCCAGGTCCCTTGCACTCTTGGCACTTCTCAATTGATCTCCACGGTACTCCCTATATCTCGTGGTGACTTCATCATCCGTTAGAGCACCGCTGCTACTGCTTTTCATACTCTTCTTGCTCTTCTCCTCCTTCACTTTCTTCTCTTTCTTGCTGAAGAGTTGCTTCACTTTGCTCATGGTGCCGCTCTTCTTTGTCACTTTCTTCTCGTACTTCTTGTCTAGGCCCGAGGGCGGTTTTGAGGTCAGTGGCTTCGAACCGTTCACGTATTTGTCGTATCTACGCTTCTCCGATGGACTTAGGTTCATGTTACGATCCGTGTGACGACGTTCGTTCCTTATAAATTGCATCGTGACGATACCCTCGTCCTCCGACTCCATCGGTTCCCTTCTGTCAACTTCTTGAGAGTCACGACGGTAGTCGTTCTCTATTCCAGAATCAGCCAGACGATCTTTACGATCAGGATCGCTCACTCTGGTCTCCCTATGACGACGTTCCGAATGTCCACGTGGCTCGTGACGAGTGTGACGAGCTTTGCTCTCATGGAAGCCTCGAGGCGCCCTGGGTGGACTCTCGTCGAAGGTTTCTAGACGGCCTTTCAAGGTATTTCCACGTAGACTCTCTCGTGCATCGGAGTCATCAAAGTAATCCAAATGATTGCGTGATCTTCTCAATGGCTTTTTAGGCTCGTCCTCCAACTTACGATTTTCCTTTCTTAGTGTTCTGGAAGATTCTTCAGGGTAACGTGCTTCGCCACGTATTGAGTCACGTGCTGTTGTATCGGAGTCGTATCTACTGGAGTTGTAACCACGTTCAGGACGCATCCTAGGAGGTGAACTGTCGTAGTCATCCTGAAGAGCATGCTTGCTCGAGTACCTCTGAGTGCTACGACTCTCCTTGTAATACTTCGATTCCAGCTGGCTATTCGTCATCTGCGATATATCCGTGTCGTAGTCGTCGTTGGCTCTCTCCCGTAGATCATCCAGATGACGCTTGACGAAAGGCGATCTGTCCCTACGTGGATGTAAAGCTGGACTGCCCAACGTACGTCTTATGTCTCTGGTGTTGACGTAATCAGCTGTACTAAGATTCTCATGGGATCTAGTGATGTACTCTGATCTCAATGCGCGAACTCTGGCATTTTCACCGACCTCGTCAAGTCTCTGGGTAGACTTGCTCATACCACGAACCGACTCAAAATTCTTCTTGGACTTGGGCAAATAATTGTCCTTACTCGTCTTAGGTTCACGGTCCAGGAAATCATCGCTCTTTGAGAATTTGTGCTCGTTGAACTTCTTAGGAATGATCGGCGACGAGATGATATCCTTGTTATCAGATTTGACGTGCGTATTCGTATCCTCCACGAGGTACCCAGTGGACTTGTTAGGACTGCCCGAGGTCCTGGCAGCCTGGAATCTCTCCTCGGGACTGGTCCTACTTCTGTCGCTGAGGAAGGGCTTGAAGTCGTCGGTGTAACTCTCATGTGTACGAGTCTCTACCAGGTACTTATCGCCGTATTTATCTGTCCTTGTCTCCACGGTATAACCGTCACGAGGCTTAGCGTCAATATATCCATCCGTAGGTATCTTATTAGTGATTTTCTTCTCGTATCCATAGACCTTGCCATTATCCTCGTGAATCTCCTTCTCGAATATATATTTCTCACCGTTACTATTGGTACGTGTTTCCGTGATGTAAGTGTCGGTGTACCGTTTTGGCGATGCCACCCGATTAGGAGTGACTGGTGACGGTACTATGGGCTTATCTATTATCTCATGCTCACTTTTCTTCGGTATACTGGTATTGTTCTTCGCAGCGAACATCTCATCAGCCAAGAGTCTTGACTTGATCCTCGATTCAAGTAAATCGCGTCTTGCGCTCAGTTCGGTAGTCTTGTTCGATATTCCACGATCAGTCGGTCTGATTGGAAACTCGACGGGGTTGTTACGTCTGGAATCCATACCGTCAGCACGTCCACGACCTGAAGTATCAACGAACACGGTGGAAGTATATTTCTCAGGTTTTCCGAAGAGATTGCGATCGATGTCATCGAAATCATGCATTCTCTTTGTCTCGGTCTTCGGTGCGAAGTCACCAAAGTGAGTGATATTCTTGCGATCTTCGTCATAGCGAGACTTGAAGTTGTTGATCTCGTTGTTGCGCCTGAGTTCACTGCTATAGGAATAGTCGGCTCGTCGATACTCTTTCTCAGCTGGACTATTCTCTCTGGAGGAGTCCTTGCGTTCCAGACCCAAACCTTCGTCACTATCCGAATGACTCCTCTGAGCTTTTTTCTTGTCAAGCTGAACTTGCGCATAGATTACGCCTGTTTGTGGAGGTGGTGGACTGGACTCGTTGGGCCTTGTATATGAAAATGGTCTGTTATTATTGTGACCGAAACCAGGTCCGGGTGAGACCATAGTCCTGGTCAGTTGTGGTGGCGGTGAACGATCATTGGTTAATCTGTGAATCATTTTGTGAATTGTCGATTCTTCACCGTGCTGCTCGTATCTACTGCTATGAAGCATATTAGAACCTGATTCGTCGACCTGATCGACCTCAGTATTTTTCACAGGATTCTCCTCTTCCTTCTTATCCACCTTAGGGATCTCCTCCGTGTCCTTCTTGGTTTCCTCTTTTACGTCCTCTTGAACTTTGTCCTGCTTAGTTCCCTCCTGCTTTGACTTCTTGGCTTCCGACTTATCGACGAAGTTGAAGGGTTGATTCTTGTCGACGTATGGAGAAGCTTCGATTATGGGTGAAAGTTGCTTTTTCGCTCTATTCGCACTCAAATGAGATCCTTCGCTTTCGCTTCCGCTTCGTTTCCTCTGCGATCTACTACTGTTTATAGTGCCACTTCCGGCGTCGCTGGCAGTTCTACGCACGGGCTTGTTTGCCTTTCTTTCCAATTTTGGCGAGAAGAATTTTGAGAACGGACTTTTATTTTTCTTAGCGCTTGCGTCACTCGCGCTGCGTTCCAGTGCTTTTTTCTTAGGTTTCGGAAGATCGACCAAGTCCTCCGTGGTAGCGCCAATCTCCTCGCTCTTTCTTCTCACATCTAACGGAAGTTCTGGACGCTTTTTGTTACGTCGTGCCGGTAGCGTGCTGAACTTTCCTGGTAGTACCTTTCCGTCGTGGGCAATGCAGCGCAGGCTGCCCACTTGTTGCAGCACAAGGGCAGCTTCCTGTGCCAAGTCCTCCTTGCTGCGCGACGTTATTCGCTCCTTGCGAACTGGTGTCGCTATCAGCCTGCCTTCTCCATCACCGACGAGGGCCGCGCTGACTCGTGGTGTGCCACGTCCTGAAACAAGAACGATTACGGTCCTTCAGAAACCGGTAACACTCTAATACTAGAAATCCCTATCACGTGGACGAACCTACGCAAGCTGCTTTCCTAGCGCCCAAGCAATTTCTTGTATAAGTGGATGCTCGTACGCATATACATACATATATGTATAGTACATTAAATATATAGATTTATAATCGAATTTCAAAATTCCGGTTTTACTCAGAAGAGATACGAAAAATTGAGAACCGGCGGCACCATTAAGAGACACGTATACCGTTAGCACGGAGGATGAACTCTCGTCGTGGAGAACGTCTGATTCCAATGGGATCGGGAATTGCAGATACCTATCGGCATTACAATAAATTGAACCTGAAGGTCGTTTCACAACGCGATCCTATAAGCTCTTTAAAAGTATATATATCCATCGTCTGGTAACTATGCGCTAGTCAAACCAACATTTCCTTTTCTGCAACGCGAAGGCCAGATTTCAGGATACGATTAAGTGTCGCTGGACTGACGCGAACCTTACACAGTGTTCGCAAACCACGTGCGTTAACTTTTACGACCGATAATAGGAATCTTGTCTCGGTATGATGTCCAATTCGTACACGGGCGAGTACACAGCCTGACCTTTCGCGATGTGCACGCTACGTTTACAATGCGAACTGACGGCTAACATCGACGACCTCGATCAGCGCTGAACGTCGTGGCCAAGGGAATCAGGAACTGGACTTGGAACACAGAAACGGATGGAACGACTCAGGTCACAGGTGAACGGGTGTGTACGCAACGGCATAACACGACCGACTGGACTTCCTCCCAAGAAGATAACCATCGCTCTTCACGCTTCTTATTCTTGGATTTCCTTAATAAAGTCCTTTTTTCAAAAGTGAAGTGAAGTCAAAATTTCAAATAATTCTTTTTTGTATCATTCCAACACTCACACCGAATAAAGAAGCTAAGCCTCTCTTACGACACGGTCATCGATCATACATCTGATGCAGTAGACGCACTTCTAATAGAGAATGATTACCCAGCACTTTCGTGTAATCCACGTCCATGTTATACGCCCTGAGCGAGAATTGGCCCTAATTAGCAAGGCGATCGCGCACATAACGAGTCGCGGACGAATTAAGGGATCCCCGCCGATGAGGTTGTTGACGGATTTATAGCGTCATAGGCACAGCTGGGTGCTTAGCCGTGGGGCCGCCGTGAAGCTCCTGGAGAACATCTCGCCGAGGTCATCGGCAGGATTCTTCTCGAGGAAGGAGGTCGCTGCGCATATTAGCATTCCGCGTCCGCTAATGCACTGTGCCACTTACTGGGACTGAGTGTCACGGGATCCCTGACCTTTACGTGAAAATTGACTAAGTAGGTGAACCACGAGGGAAACAACCGGGGAAACTCGAGCAATGAGTCTGCATGCTAGGCGGAGGAGGATGATGCAGGAAGACTACACCGAAGAGGCGGATAGGATGCTAGGTCGAGAAGGGGAGCAATTCCGTATTGAGAGGACAAAATCAGTCGATGAGTCACCGAGTACACTCTCAATGGACGAGATCCTGAATTGAGCCGATCGCTTCATCGGACGAAGTCTGATTATTGCCAGGACGTCGATTCTGCTGATTTTCAACACGTGTGAAATGGGAAACTTAAAAAGTATTATATACGGGATGAACGTGTGTATGTCTATCCGGGGAAATTCGTACCAGCGATTCTCTACTGGATGCTGGAGGTAAAAGTGGGACGCAGAGGGTCTCTTCTCCTAGGTCAGACTATTATTATGGTTTCGGTCGTGCTGCAAGCATGCAGAAACGATGCGCCATTCATCCTGTGGCAATTATCAACTTTTAAACTTTCCCTCACTCTTGTGACCTGCGTAATATCTATTATTTTACAGGTATCCGCACGAGTGCGTGTTTGGGCCAATTCAAAGAGCTCGCGACTATATTCCTGGTAACCTTCGTATACGGCAAAGCTGTGTAAATCGTGTATGAACATTCTCGAGGAATCGGGATTCGCGTGATAATGATCGCGTTGGTCATGAGAGTTAAGGGATGTATCTCTTGGTATCAATTTACAAGTAGATAAAGATTATCGTTACTAGACTTTATAAGTACCCATTGAACTTGATAAAAATATTAGAGTGTACAACATAATAGAGAGTAACGTACGCATGATAATGAACTTATATCCAATCGCATGTATAGACGGTATTGAAAATCATCGATAAGTATGAAATTTTGATATAATATTAACGAGAAACAACAAAATAGATGTCAAAACCATGATTCAGAAGTACCCATAAGATACTTCGTAGGGAGTAAATATTTCAACGTCCCATGGCACACAGAGACAAACGTTCAATAATTAACTGACCGATGAATAGAGTCCAGATGATTACTACGATCTTGACCTATCCATAGATAAGGTTAGGCTACCTTAGAATAGGTATGGTTACGTTAGGCTAGGTCAGACGTATCTCAACCGACCAGAGGATACCAGGAGTGAAGTAGAGAGAGGAGGAGAGACTGGCTGCTTCAGAATGCCGCTGAGATAGCTCATAAGATAGTCGTTTTAAAAGCGCGGCTCCGTGCGCGAGTCTTATGAACGATTTATGTTCAATTAAACCGCTTCGCAATCTTCCAAGTCTTGACGTTGGTCTCGTGAGCTGTGCGCAAGACTTCAGTGCAGCATATAGGATAGGTGGCTGATAGCCGTTGGGACTGGCAAGCAGGTGCATCCCTGCACTGCTGGTCATCAGTCAAATATGACCCAAAGAAACAGTAGATGTTAACTTAGCCTAACTGAAAAAAATATAATCAAAAAGAATCCAGTTAAACAAAATCCATAATAAACGCAATGCTCTACCGCATACTTTTAGGTAGCGAGATATAACATTTATCATATTCAAAGAATCTCGACGGTTGACTAAGAAATTTCCAAAAAACGTATCATACGAGCAGTGACAGGAGGTTCGGACACTTGAATACCAGCGCGAAAAACTCGCCCAGGTACGCAATAAAGATGGCACGTTATCGCGATGTCGGAGTAAGATCGCAAGTCTCGTATGATTTTTTTTTTCGAACGCGGGAAGAGAAGCCCAGGTAACCTATCCCACGCTAATCTGCCATCGTAAAGCCCTAACGAGCGGACATTTTTAATCTCGGATTGCCAGTCGCGACTGTGGACTAAATATATGAGATGAAATTAATACCGTGGGTCCACTTGGGTTCTTTCCCTCTCTGACCGACGCGAATTCTCTGTCTTTCACGTTGGTATCGCGTCTCCGTGTACACGCACCTGCGCACGCGCACACGGACCCTGTAAGTTTAGAACGACCGCGTACAAAAGAAGCAATGGATTATGGGAAAAGGTAGCGGTCTTCTTGATTTCTCAACAAGACCTCCTACGGTGGTCCAGTTGACGTTGAAACGGACCCACCCCTACTGGAAAATTGGCTACCGATGTAAACAGAGTTCCTTGTCCCTCTACTGCCAAAGGTATTTATGTGCACGTACTGAAGATTCCATATGGAGAAGGGGGAGTCAAGATGCATATTTGCACGCAACCTACTGAATTAACGAGTGCACTAGATACGTATAGAAAGCGTGTAAAAAAAATATGTTCTAGAATAATAAATTGCAATATCTGACGAAAAACAGTGATTGGCGGTAAATTCAGAACCCATTCGATACAAACTGTTACAAATTTTTTTATTGTAAAAATTGACTCTGAAATTGACCAATTTTCGTGGAATTTGATAATCAAAGACGATATTACTGACGGCAGAGTTGGCGGCATCATTTTTCATCTACCGTAAATTGAAAGAATGGTCTCTGCCTGACAACCACTGCTTCGACTCTACATATAGAAACTACCATACGATTTCACGTATCTCAGGAACAAATGGTCCTTGGTGACCGCCCCGAAGCCGGTCTTCGTAATAAGGTAAATAATTGTAGAATGCAGCAAAGAAGTTATACCGCCGCCACAGCCCATGGTAGCAGGAGGGTCTTGCCAGAGCTCGCTAATTTGTATCCACGTAACCTGTAACCCCCAACATATTTCAGTGCGTTTATAAGTGTGCCGATACCCCCCTCGCTGGCACCCATCCTTAAACGTAACGATTACACGACTCCGCATTCCCCACTTAGGCTCACCAGCCCGCCGCTATTTCTGCTCTCTTCGAGCTCTCGTACCGCCCCGAGAACACGAAACTGCAAATCGACTTACAATTAGAGGAGGAAGAATTTCACGACACGATTTCATTAACAAGCCGAGGTACGCGTTTTATCTCTTTACTTTATACAGCAGTTATTTTGTACAGTTTTCTCATCCTAGGTATATCTTCATATATTTTATCTATATCTATCGCATCATCGACGTGCTGACGTATAACGTGGATGATAAGTATCCTGATCTTGTTACCGTGCTACTATGTCGTCAAATAAAAATCCTTTAAGCCCTGCTTTAACCATCTACAAGCATTTTAACATCCTGCCGATCCCTTTACACGCGATCGTCCAGTAATAAAGTTCCGTTCAAGAAACGCGTAAGCCTGTGAACCAGCTTCATGGCTTTGCTTCGGATATCGGTACAAGTAGATTCCTCTCGATATTGCCGAACGTCCGGCTCATAATTTTCCCCGCTTGTCGTGGCTGAGCCAACCTTCTTGGGCATCATTCACTCAGAGACGAACGATGACTTTAAAGACACCCTTTTTAACTGTGTTTGGTGTCGGGTAGAGATACTAAAGAGGATATTGACGATTTTTAAACAATTTGTTAAATTGATAATTGCTACAATTTTTCATTTTTTTTTTTCATGTATATAAAAATACTCCTATGATAATTACTGAATTATTTATTGAACGGTCGGTTACTATCGAGAGTGAAAATCGTACGTAACCGTCAGACGCAGATTGTCTGCGCTCTTCGACCGATTTCTAGAACCTGCCAACTCCAACCAATCCTCTACGAATTTATAGTCGTAAAAGCTATACATTCCGCTATAAAATAATAAAAATGTCCAGGGTGTCACTTTTGTTTAAGTGGTCATTAATTTCTTGAACGTCTCTATCGCGGGAATGATACTCTTGTCACGACGTTTAACTATGTTTTGCTTGAATGTCGTATGAGAATTTTCATAGGATTTTGAAATTAGATTAAAAAGTATACGACAATACGGAAAATGCTATTGGACAGATATACACGTGATAGACAAAAACAATGCCAGTATAAAACATATATTAGAACGAACAGTGAAAATGATTAATGAAATTAATAATTAGATGAATAGTAAAAGAGAGGAGGTTGAGTCCTGCACACACACCAGTACCAGTACGAGCCCCATGTCGTAAATGAAGAAAAACCGTAAACGATATTTTTGTAAAAGTACATACATATATGCCTGCACGCGACTAAAGTCCGTGGTAGACATTGACATTTACAAAAAAAAATAATAAACAATAAAAATACCTGTCAAAGTTACTGTTAAAACAATACAAAATAAAAAAAAACGAAAATCTCGATATTAATAATTATTACAGAATTGATTAATATCACACGTGTGATCGTAAAGTAAAAACAGTAACGCAAATTTCGTGCCATTAGTCGCTTTTTGCGATAATTGTGTTAACGTTACCGTTGCAGTTTAGAAAAGTTAGATAATGAGTTAGGTAGAGTATGCGTGGAGCTGGTAGCGTCGTGGCAGATCGATTAAATACGAAACACGAATTCTTTCAATACAAAGCAGATGCCGTGCAGTTGTATTTTTTTCAAGGTCAAAACATTTTCTTTTCAATCAAGTACAAATAAATTCGTGCTCGCTAATCGAAATGCCACATTCTCGTAAGGTTTTTGTGGTGTGATTGCCTGGACTCACCGATCCTCTTGACGTGGACATCTCGATTGAAGGAAACACTTCGTTCGGCAGGTTTGCCACCAGAGGCAGCACCGGTATTCGCGGAACTCACGGACAGTATAGGGGGTAGCGAGTTCGTTTGCGTAGGAGGGTTGCACGCAGATAACGTGTCGCCACCCTCAGGAGCGGATCTCAAAGAGTCCGAGCGCTGAACCTCGGGCATCTTCCTGCGTCCCTTCGGGCCCGTTCATAACAGCCGATCCTGGCTGATTTCGCTCTCTTACGTCCCTCTCTCGCCGTGGTCCCAAATGTAAAATTCAGTCCACCACCCGTTCTCGCTACTCACGAAGCCACTTAATGGGAACTTAAGCCAGAGTGCATTCGGACATCATCGATATTGACACCGACCTTCTCTTACTCCATCCGTTCACCTGTACTCTCTATTGTTCTTTATCACTTCCATCCCCTGTTTTGCGATTCGCGTTCAACCCCGCTCTGCGTGACCCGAGCACCGACCTGCAAGCCAAGCAAAGCTGTGCCTTTAGTGCCACCATGAAGAAGAGATATACAATAGAGACGTTTTCTGTCTTTTCCTGCACAAAAAAAAGCTCGCAAGCTGTACTTGCGTCCATGACTATCATGATGCAGCATACCAGACATGGAATGATTGCGATGACCATGATGATAACGATGATTGGGTGATCCTTGATGTGATGTGATATTTACAGTTGGGTGTACATATGTAGATATACGAGGCCAAGGGCAATTTGATAACGCTTTGCTAAATCTGTTGACAAGTGTCAAACCTCCGGGGGGGGGGGGGGGGACCTTTAATTACCATTTAAAATGCA
>JARQSV010000350.1:2724017-2739842 GCA_030142285.1 Calameuta idolon | reverse complement strand
CCCCCCCCCCCCCCCCCCCCCCCCCCCCCCCCCCCCCCCCCCCCCCCCCCCCACCGGCTAATACGAATTAAAATGCATCAAGCGTTTTTCTACTCGCGAGCCACCTCGTTTGCCCTTGAAGACAATGGGGGTGAACCGAGTGGCATCTTGCAAGGCCATCTCACGGCGACACGGGTACACAACTTGTGCGCGTGCGCGCGAGCCAGCGCATTCGCTATGCATAAGAAGGTGGTCTGTAATTCAAGCGCTTTATTAGCCAGAGAGAAACGAAGGAACCGGGAGAAGCGGAGTTTTAAATGAGACAATTCGCATGGACGCGATCCTCGGCCCGGATTAAGATATTCCTACGCGCGAGAGGATGCCATATTTGGCGAGGATCACAGCGAGGGCGTCGCGTCCCACGACTTGCCTTGTCACCAGAAAATACATACTACTATTTTCATGTCGGTCTTCTCCTTAACGCATCTTCGAATTCGACCTTTCTTCGTGGGTTATGATGATCGTAACATTAGATCGAAGATAATGCCCAATATACTGGTCACCGAACTACGTAGCAAATGACTTTGAATTGATCGAGGACTTTTTTTCATTACCGAGACATTGATATAAGCTAAAAGAGGCAATGCAACGGCTGCCAACACATTTTGGATGAATTTCAAGCTGTCAACGCGTTTCGTACTTTGGGCCGTTGTTATTGCTCGGATAGTCGTCGCGAGATGAAATTGATGGGACTTGTTTTTTACCTCGTTATTCCTTTAGAGGTTGTTTCAGAGTGTGTATATATATAGTCTATATGTGTATGTGTGTGTATATATATATATATCTAGTCTCTTCACAGAGCTGTGCTTTATAGTTAATACCGCAACTCCCTAATAAATTTACTTGGACGTTGTGTCTTCCTAACTATGTCTAAACGCGACTCCGACAGTCGGGCACCTTCTCATTGCCAACCAAAAAGATATACAGGCTGTTCTTTCACAACTGGGGAACGAGTAGTCAGGGCTCGTTTCCACTCGACTCGAGAAGCCACTCAATTGGCAGAATCTTCCCTCGTGACATTTCTCCAAAAGACATTCCTGAATTCATAATGGTATCTTCTACTGGGAGGAGAAGGGACAGAGGGGGAGAGGCAGAGATCTTTTCACATTTAAGTTCAAGCAAAAAAGAAATTCCAGTTTGGTATTATCGTTTCATTTGCATAACTTTGCTAACAATTCCGCGAAGCTACTGTGGAGGATTCAAATAAAGACGAGATTCGTGGGTCGCGGTGATGCGCTGGAAGGGACGTCATTTCCATTCGGCTTTTATTCGCTGAATGGACACAGACAGGAAATTCTTTCACGCGACCATAGGACTGACTAATTAGATTTCTTTTTCGTTTTACTAATTATTTCCTCTTTTTTTAATCATTATCTCAAAATCCTTAGGGCCAAGACGACTGGTCAAAAAATTAATATGGCTCTTAAAACATACGTTA
Organism: Calameuta idolon; assembly: GCA_030142285.1. NCBI lineage: Eukaryota > Metazoa > Arthropoda > Insecta > Hymenoptera > Cephidae > Calameuta > Calameuta idolon. The sequence continues at coordinate 2,738,365 of JARQSV010000350.1, read as the reverse complement.
GTTCCCGTCGTATCCCTTATGCGGTTCTTTATTTAGCCTATCGTAAGAAACAGACAACCTTTGTCGGCAAACGAGACGTCGGATGTAGAGCGCGAAATTTGATTTTAAATTAAACAATATCATGGACTTTAAGAATGTTGGTATACGTTACAATTTTTATTTTTTATCAGGAAAAAAGCACCCCAGTACACTGAGGGCTACATGGATGATATTGAAAAAGATTTTTCCGCTGCTGAATACAGTGGGATGACAACGCTGATGCAGTATGCGTAATTATAGACATTACTGTGTAAAGACTTGATTTGAGGTACAGTATAGACATTTGTAAGCAACTCGTATTTCGAATGAGTAAATTAAAGGTTTGAGTTATTCCAGTGAAAAAAAAAAAGTGATCGGAACAAATCACTAAGTGAAATTAATTTAGCGTAGCCATTAAGACATCCTCTATTTTTAAAATTGAATTCGTATATCACTGTTTACGATGCACTCATGAATACTTCGTATTACGTTAATATATGCAAATAAATTGCTCGTCGTAAAATTACTGGAAACCTCACTCACGTAGTATTCCTGTAGAATTAATAACGTGAAGATTTCATGACAACAAATAATCTAATTTACCTTAATGTCGTGATGCTTCGATACTGGATATTATTTAAAGGTACCCCACACACCCAAGAACGTCGCCGGTGACGGTACGACAATAACAAAAATCACTCTCACGTCCCTTCACTGATTAGAATCACCACCACAGTCCAGTTCCATGTCAGGAAACGTCATTTTTATTCAATACAAAGGACATCAAACCAACCCCTATTCGATCATCGTACCAATAAACACTTTACATGTAATAACAAAATTTCGATGAAAAAATACACAAATTCACACTCGTAATAAAAAAAGGTCTCACTTCAAATCCCATTCACTGTCATAAACGCCAACCACCTAATTAAAATTAGCAATTAGAAAATATCGCCTCTTCTCGTACAGTCCACGGATCTCTGACCGGGGATAAAAATTGAAAACTGGGGGTTAGCTGGTATTCGATAGGGTAAGTTTGTGCGCAGGTCGCTAAAATTGGGAGGGACAGAGAACACTCGACACGCACGTTCTCCGCCGAGCGCCGAAGAACTAATAAAAGCTGAAACCCAGGTTGAAACTGCGTAGGCCGCTTACTCTACTCCTTCCACTGCGATTTTATCCTATCCCAGCGACCGACCGACAGACAGACGGGGACAGACCGAGGCGGTCTGCCCTGCCAACAGACAGACAGATAGATAGACAGACAGCAAGCGAGAGAGAGTAAGAAAGAGACAAGACGGTCGGACCAACAGACAGGACGGACAGACACACCGACCGACGGACAGACTCAACAGGTATACATACGTAAGACCCAGCGGCTGCTGTTGCTGCTGCTGGGACCGGTGAACGTCACTCGGTCAAGGTTCCCCACCAAAAACCTGCAACGCCCGTTCTTCACCACACCACGGACAATGCTATCCTTGGTGTGAACGAGGCGTAAGACTGGTGCGAGGGTGTCAGGACCTGTCTTGTTGCACTTTCCTCAGAAGGCACCGGCTGAACGTCTTATGTAAATTTACACATTTCATGAAATCTCATATGGCGCACATAAGGCTATATTTACGATTGGAGAATGTTTATGCGATTTTTATACCGCGAAGTTGGCTTGCTTGTCGGTACGATAGAGATTTACGATTCCAAGGGATTTAGGTTATGCGAACAAACATTAGAGAATATACGAATTGCGAGCCAAGGGTCGTCACAATTTTGCTTGTCACCATTTTTAGGGGGCGCCATCCTTTGCAGCGTGCAACCTTTCTCGTACGCGTTTAACGGCCTTGGACTCGCTCCTACGAACGTCTCGTGTTCCGGAGGTCAGTGTTGACATGACGGATGCGTGAAACGTTTTACGATGACTCGCACGCGAGCTTGGAATTGTCCTGAGCTACAGGATCGTTTCGCTTCTTTCACGCACGACTCCCTCTTTGGCTAATCACGTTAAGCAGCGTCTGTTTCAAGCATTTTTTAAACATTTCACGCTGCTTTCTACAAAGTTTCACGGTAGTTCAATGTTTCGTTACCTTGTATTTCGAGATTATCACGCTGTATTATTGACGAGCAGAGGCTCAATATTGGTCAGAATCTTTTGGGTCTTAAGGATCCTGGGTCCTTGGACATAATGGTTTTAACGATAGTTATACTAGAATCGGACACGAAGACATTTTGCGATATCGGTACCAGACGATAAATTACTCTCACGTCCTGAACGCTCGAAAAATCCATTAGGCCGTCGCCGAAACATAACAATCGCATATTTATTGCTGGCAGTATCATCAATCATGGATTGCTCTGCGATTGTCTCGCCTGTTTTAGACTCTTCATGCTCTGTATCTTCGAGTCAATGGTACCCCACGATTTGCGTCTCAATTTCGTCTGTCGATAGGGTGTCTCAAGTGGATTGTATAACGTCGTTCAAATACTTCGAAAATGTACTAACAAATACGATTCACTTACGACCTACTGATGACTTAATGCTACTTAACGAATATTATCATATTATTTACAAATAACAGTAATCCAAAAGTGATTACATATTCCTAATTGATCCTTTGTCTGTCTAAGCGCAGCTTTTAGATACGCAATTTCTTCACTAAAATCGTAAACCTCTTTCGGATAAGATATTTCAAATTATACGACGATAAAATTTAGAGTTTAACTACATAGCCTTTATAATTTTCTCATTCAAATTAATAAGGAAAAGCAATGTGACGTCATTTCCCATCTTCAACAGGCATCTCATCTGACTTATAAATCACCCGTTAGAATCCTGGCGACTTCACGAGTGACTTATGGAAATCGTGAGTAGTTCGTGCAATCACCGTTATGTCCTGAAGCGGCGCAGGCTCGCCATGGGTGACTTATAGATCCCGAAGCCCCCGGGCAAGGTAAGTCCGGGAAGATCCCTCCTGGCATTACCATAGGTGCTCGACTCGGTTCTGCTTGTTTTCCTGTGCCAAGAATTTTCAGAATTTCACGATTCTATTTTTCCGATGAAAAAAACACACATTTCTCTTTCTATGAGTCTTTTGTCCTCTTCTTACGCTACTGTTTTACTTTCGCATCGCCAAATTATTTTCAGTATCAAAGACGTCGGAGGCATTATCAGCCCGCCATTAATTCATGAAACGAACGTGTAAATTACACGCCAGACAAGTCAACTTCTTACACTGAATTCTTCCCACGGAAACCTGCACCCTCGACCGTTTATTCGTAACAGGGTACGAACGTCCAATCAGACACGGGGTGAAGAGAGATCAACACTTTTTAGGGAAAAACAAAAAAATCCAGTTAAATTCATGCATCGCCCAGAGTCTGTACTATATTTTTCCACGCTCGTAGTCGTCATCCCAGAGTAGATATTATGACGTCAAAATTTAAATTAACTTACAAAAATATTGATTCCGTATACTATGCTTGTTTGTTCTTGACAAATTTCAATACCGTAAAATTCATCCACTCGAGATGCAAAATCTCAGAACCTTCGAAACGGACAAAGCTCTTAATGGCCTCTTAGCAAAGGCACAGAATTGCACATCTGTTGGCAGTTTTCTCGGATTCTCTTTCTGCCGTGGAAATTCCAAGAGAGAGTGGTGCTCCAATAGTCGGTAGCCGTTGCAGATAAAAGGCGGGGTACAAATGGCAGCCAGGTGTGTAACTACGCCAACATACATATACGGAATGCAAACGGAGGTTAAAGTAGAGAAGGTATGCGAAGTGGTAGACATGTAACTGCGAGGCTTTTTGCTTTGGTACGAAGTTACTGCTACAAGAAAATAACATCATTACACCCATAAGACTAGTGCGCTATGTGCTCACCGTTCCCTGTATTTCCCTGTTACACACGTGTATCGGTAAGATAGCCAATGGGGGTTGAACATTTCTTGGTTTTTTTCCATCTCTCATAAGTCATTTGAATGTCCAGTTAACGTCCGACTGCAAGATCGTACAGTCTCAACTCACTCGAAGTACATAAGATTGACGTAAAATTTTTAATTACATGGATGCGTTGTACAATAAAAAAATGCCACGTGACTATATCGCATTGAAGAAAATATTGAGATAATCAGAATAATAATTTAAAAAATCAACAACATTTCTTTAGCACGTGGAACCGCGTTATTACAGCCTGTCTGCGTTTGGAGTGAGGTTAGAATAAATGAAGTAAAGTAAATACAGGATAGTCCGCTAGAGGGTCTTATTAAGGATCTAGTGCTCACAGAGGCCACCATGAACGATACATACACCATACAGAGTGGATAGGAATAAAATGTAGGTATGGTTTCGCATAACCACCGATCAAAAGCTAATTAAATCCCCTATCCTCCCTTTCGGTACGGATTCTCGAATCGTTTTCACGCCGATTTCGACACGGCGTATCCCTTCACCCTTGAAGATCCTAAGTGCTCGGTGCGCGCGCCGCCATAATGGTACATCTGAAAGTACAGGCCCCGGGGGCCTTACCTACATTACGTACGAGACAAGAGAGTCTACCACCACGGCACAATAAGGTACTGGAGGCGTTATAAAGGGTTCTGTGTAGTTATTAGAGGTTATGACGGTGGTAATATCTCACTCAGCAGGCTCCTCTGTAATGTTATGGCTATTCTTACTTCCCCACTGCTACGCCCAGGAAAATGCGACCGTCCTGTCTGCCGAAGAGGTCCTTGGATTCTGATTCTACATTCGCGCATGGCAAGCAAACGACGTTTAGGTCCGTGGTCAAGCAGCAGTGCAACCAACACCCGGAGGGCATCGATCTCGCACCCTGAATACACCTGGGTAATATAACCTAGGTAGGTGCTAATGGCAGTCGACGTCAACACTGATCCCTGAAGCATAAGACGTGCCTGCAAGGCGCGTGCAAGCCATTCAATGCGTGCTGGCTGGTTCTTCGCGGGGGGTTGCAGCTTCGCGTGCATTCTGTCGACTTCGGTGCATCTGGATGCACGCTGCAGTATTCCTTGAATACAGGTACCTGTGTCAGGATGGTAAATAGAGAAGTCGATAACTATATTCTGTTGCGAGATAATGTCGGCTGTGTGAATATACACACACATATATAGTGATACTTTAGAGAAACTGTAAAGGTAAAAATGTATAGAGGAATCTTATCTTTTGGAACTAATGACTCCGACACGTCAATCTTAATCATTGAAATTTGTGACAGTATATGTATAGTTATTGTCTATTTTTGGTATAACGGGTGCAAAGAGACGTTATGAAAATTCTGATATGGATCTGTTTGCTCGTTATATTCTTTGAGATGGCAATTCAAGAGGGTCTGGCTGATCGTAGTCAATAATGGTCTATACTGCGACGTCCGCATTCTTCCGGGTGAGAATTTTACTGGCTCGCGTTGGCTCCATCTGGTTATCCTTTGGTATATAAGGAAGCACGGCGCATTATTCAAATCCCATGTAGATCCGTATCTTGGAATGTAATTCTAGTGTGGACGCGTGTTTCAGCCCTGTTGTCGGGGCAACACTTAATTTGTCCGGGCACTTACGCTCGCTCGCTGGGGTGTTCCCAAGCTTTATATAGCGCTTTTAATCGCCTCCTGGAATCGGTTTTTCACGCCATTAACTGTTCCTTTCGAACGGTCTTGTTACGACATCGAATTCTAGTCGCAATTTATAGTTAGCCTTAAGCGCTTTATCCATCGTTTATCAGCCGTATGACGCGAAGCTTTTAAAATCAGACCAAATCTTATAATTCAGGTTTATACCCATATTTATGATAAATATTTTTAGTCTTACGCAATAGGAATCGCACAAAAAAAGAACGTATGTATGTCAAGTCCTGCACAACTGCGAATATACCCGTCAGAAGTTGACATAATCGATTCGATTGACATTTCTTTTAAAAAATGCAGATTTCATCAGTTAAGACAGTGACACGTGCAAATATGCCGATACTTTAGGTATAAAAATTGCACATCTGTGAAACATTTTTTTTTACACATAATTTACACCACAAAGTTCGCGTGGTTGGGTTTCGAGACAAGTTTATTTGCATCTGATTTTTCTTTAGGTATTATAACATTTCGTTAGCATTCTCACCACTGACTTATCAACACTTTAGAAGATTACGAATTTACATTTAAATACCCGAATTTAATAATTTTTAGACAAATTTGCACGAAAGGTGAATAAATAAGATGGTACCACGTGGCTTATGCGGTTGTGCCTCGTGGCAAACCAGTTTGCCCCTATACTTGAATGTTAGTATTGGGTAGGCGGTATAGCGGGTATTTAACCATTTATCACAGTGGCCAGGAAGAGTCTACGATAATTGCATTTGACCTCACTGAGAATCGGGTTCCGTATTATTTTGGTAATTACACGCGACCAATGATCCTGGTATAAAACCGCGAACCCGATATTAGCGCCAAACTTAATTGAAAAGGCCTCTCGTAATTTCACGGCGCCTTGTATAAAATTCAAGTGGTTAATGGAATCATTGCCGAGAAGAGCCACTTATTGATCTAGCCGCAAGCTAATTTTTTAAATTCATCCAAGTATCTAGATACACAGCTACAGCATGTATATATATACCAGAGCAACAAAGTCACAAAGTACCATCAGTATAAATCACGAAATTTCATCCATCCGCTAAATTAACCTCTCCACGCATCAAAACGTCAAGTTAAATGATCTTTGCAATTATTTTCAAATTTTTATCGTTTAATATAAATATTTCAAAAATCTGCATTCTACTCCATCAACCTCATTTTTTAAATTCTCCTTCCGCTATGCGATCTAAGGTCAGCCACTTATTCCGTCTGCATTGTATGCAACGTGCCTCTGGGCCGAAAGACTTTAACCTGAGCTAGGTGCAAGGATAAGGAACATAGAAGATACAGAATACGTAGGATACCTATAGCATAGGAGCAAAGGTGACTGGTTGTTTTATCCAATAGTGGAATACAGCGTTGGCGTGCTCGAATCCTGGAGCTACTGTTCTCCAGCAGGAAAATCGATGTTTCATCCTAGTACCGGCAGACCAGCCACCCATTACGCCTACGTGGACCTACATCTACCAACCTGGTCTACATTGGTTTCCGTACTAACGTAAGACCCACCGTAGCATAAGGTGTTCGATACTCGGCTTTAAGAAGATACCCAGAGAATATAGATGTACTTATATCTGTACGTGGATGCCTTTAGTCTCGAGCGTAAAGGTCTCCACTGTAGGATCCTCCTTTCTCTCTGGTGCACGTCACGATCTCTTACCAGTTTTGGTGCCACCTTATACCTTCTACCTTGCCTATGTACATATAACCCATCTCTCGCACTCTCGTTTACATAGACTCGATCTTTTCGCATATTGCTCCCTTAGCGCTGGTTTCCTACGAGAATCCCTGAATCCCTTTGGTGGTCCAGGTCCTTAAGATCCGTGTTCATGGTTAACATGTCGCGTATTGAAAATATCTGAAAAATCTGCCGCCACTTTTCCGCGATTCTATTGCAAGATATGAAACAATTTTTTAATCCTTTACGAAATACCGGACACGGCTCGCGATAGTCATTTAGCGTTTTAAACGACAGGAGGGTATACTTCATTTGCTTTTTAATTGAGTAGGTCTGATCTCGTGCGACCTAATTAAGATTGAAAACTCAGCCTCGAGTTTTTCATAGTTTTCATGTCGTTTTACCGCGCGCCAACTAGACTGTGTAATAACAATTGCCCTTGTCATTCTTGTTTCTATATATTTCATCCGTGACGCCGCGCGGAGCTGCCATTGTCAATGGCTCTTGAATGACTTAATTTGGAATTAAATGACAAAAATCAGATTACGTTATTATTACCTAATTATTTGAGAAATATTTATGTTCATAACTCTATTCGAATTTTGAAATAAATATGGCACTGATTTTTTTTTCCTTTTTAGCGCCGCAATGCTCTTATTAGTTGGTGTATGCTAAGGTACTGTGTTGCATCATACCGCTAGTGACGCTTCTAGCTGTCAAAAACAGCAAATTCATACACATCGCCCGACTAATCTGCATCACGGAAAATACAACTATTGATCGAAAGTTTTCGATACATTTCGTCACATCATTTTTTTTTTCAATGGAAAAAATCAATAACGACGGCTCGAGGTCGACATCTGAATAAGTTTGTACGTGTTTCGCCAACTAGAAGTGCATTGCCACTGTTGAAGGATATTGACTTGAAAGTCTTCACCACGAATCTTTCGTGTATTCGATATACGGCTATTCTCAAGAGGAGCCGCAATGACATAACGATCTAATGACCGGACGACTAATCACTTTAATCGCACTGCTTGGTAGGGGACGGGAGTAATTTTCACGACGACCTTCGCTTCATCCCACTTCCTGTACATGCAGAGGGAAATATCGAAGACTCCTAAAAGATAATCGTGCCTGACCAAAAGGTGCGTATGACTGCCCGATCATGTTCAGGCTGATTTTAGAACGGAACTCAAGTAAATTCTACTTCCACGAAGTAAATGGAGTGAAGCAGTTAGTCTTTCTATAATCATATTAGCGAATGGTTCGCTGGGGGGCTAATAGTTATACTCCAGGACGTTAAGCGGTATCCACACATTTATCTATGGGGCTCGTTACCGGTCATGCACCCATGACCAATGGCTACGATGTTTGCACAACTCCGTGGAACCTTGACGCTTTTTGCCTTAACTCACTTAGCTCGGCCACCGGCTACTTGACTGCTCCCCAGGACGCACGAGATCGCAGCGTGCGATCGCTATGATATCGTTAAGGGTGTCTGCACACCGAATCACTCTGAGCGTGCGGTAAGCTACCGGCTGATTGCCTCCTATAATCGTTTCTCGAAGCTGAGGCCTTCGAATGATGCTCAGTGGGTTGGGTACACTCGAGGACACGATTTAACCATAATTTTCAATGAACCGACTGACGTCTTAATGATCACAGAGAAGGTGCATGTACCGAGTGAGTCTAACAGTCATTGATATGTTATTTAAGTCAGTTAATTCGGCGTGAAATGAACTTTACGTACCGAACGAAATACCTACGTGTCACCATCTAAATCCAAATAATATTCAACGTGGCTTGTTAGTCGCAAGGCCACGCGCTGGTAATCCTCTTAGTGGCTATATGTCGACATTAGATGATAAAAATAAAAAAAGGATTGGGCCAGGCATTTGCGTTTCCAGTCAGTCTTCGAGATCTGATGATGGATATTGAAAGATTGAAAATTTAGAAATGGTCCCATTGTATTTTTCAAATGATCCATGCGGAAGCAGCTGATGATCTCTATTTTTGGGATGAATTGTAGGACCGGTTGGTAACACCAGGATAATTAAAGGACCCAATGAAACACTTTTGGCCGATACCTATCATAGGTATAATATAGCGAATAAGTATTCTTTGGGACTTATTCTCAGCATAGTGACTTTTAGTTAGGAAGGTCATGTGCCAGTCACCTGATCGTCCAAGCAGGACGCGAAATATTATCTATGCGGATGTAGACTACTGATTTTCCTTGGTGGGCCTTGCGGATAGTTCTTACGTAGCGCTCCTTAATTGACATCGAATTCCGTGGGACGGGTCCACGAGGTCCAGAAACGACGAGCTAGTGACAAACAGCACGGTTCGTCTATTTCAGAAATTCATTCGTCATGGTAAAATCGGACTGATGTATAGCGATCAAGAGTGACACCTACCATATGGATGATTTATGAAAACGTCCCTAGAGTAAAGCATCGGGTATCAACCAGACTCACCTGTAACAAAGAAAGAGAAATCACTTTGTTATTTTATCCACGCATGTTGGCACTATTGCAAAATTTTCGTTGAATCACTTTCCTACAGTGGCAGGAGAGCGTACCATTCGCGCGAGAAGATGCTTATCTAGACTGTCGCCACTTGGCGCAAATATCCATGCGTCTTCCTGGGAAGGAACGAGTAGCAGTACTTGTCTCGTAATAGCCAGGGAAGCTTATGTCCCGGGGACTACTATAGTTACGGCGAGTCCCTGGATGAAAGAAGGAGCCAGCCGGGACTTCCTGAGGCTAGTTCGCAGGCAACAACCTCGTGTGAAATTGTGTTTAGCGGGCAAACTAGGTAAGTGAGGTTAGGTGAGGTGGTCAAGTAATCAGGTTGGCAGGATGCGGAGGTGGGTAAAGGTAGGTAAGTAAGCTGATTTCTTAGGAGTTATTATATACCTGGGTGGACAGGTGCCAGAGGGGGTTGATAACATTCCTGTTCAGTGGCGATCGTTATCAGCACCAGGTAGAATTCATATGAACGCGCTAGGATAAGGCGCGCGCGCGCGCGCACACGCCTGAGATTGCCGTTGCGCTATAGGTGGGATTGGAGGGTCGCTGGATACCAGGAGGAATAAAAGGTCCAAGTAGCATAGTTGCACGCACATTCCCAGTTCACAGCCTTGACTTCTTGGCGAAGGAACTAACCGACGAACCGAGCGACGAACGAGCTCGCCGAGTGCGGCCGAAGGTAGATAGGAAGCTTGGCAAGGCTCGGCTGCTGGTTCGCCTGGTTGCTGGTTTGCTGGTTTGCTGGCTTACTCGTCGAGATGGCAATTATACGCGCGGAGCCCTATCCTGGCTAGATTCAAGATCAGATAATCCCATCTGTCGGCGTAAGCGGTCCGCAAACGATCCTGATCCCCTGGGTTATTTTTCCTCAGATGGAAATCATCTCTGGGAGTGATCGGACGTGGCGAGAGATCAATAAGCGCGCTTCGAAGCCTTTGATGATACTGGAGTACCCGAGAGGATTCACTTGAATGTGTAGAAACTGTTTGAGGTATGTTGTTCGATTCTACCTTTATTATACTGGGATAATGAAGTTACTCAAGTATGTCCAACAGATATCCTAGCTGAAAACAGTAGCGTGGATCTAGATAGCATACTTCTTTCACTTCTGAGATAAATCTTCTAATCAAATCCACTTTTAGAGGCACATGACAGATAGTTCAAACTTAGAGACATACCTCCTGGATCCTGGTCCACGCCCACGCGGTTACCGTAAGGTTGGCAGCAATGTCATCCCAATGTTAATCGAGGCAGGGCTTTACCTGACACCCACGCGAGTCAAGGTGTTCCGATTTGTCAAATAATCACTGATCATTAGGATAATCGCCGTTATTCTCATCCACCGGATATATTCACCCCTTTCCAAATTTCGTTGGCGCCACTGTCGCACAGCTCAGTTGGTAACTACTTCAACGGGAGGGTCCCACCAAGCGGTAATATAACTGAGCACAGTTTTCTTTGGGATATTCATGAGACTTAAGGATCTCCTTTAAAGGTTTCCCTCGGGCGAGGACGATGAAGTCAAGATCGAGGTGACAAGAAGATCCATGATTCGGGATTAGCAAGAGTCCACCAAGGGTGAAGGCACTGAAAAAAGAGTAATGGGCCCAGACGGAGAGTGTGGCTGAGGTGAAGAACGTTCAGAAGGACAACCTGGCAGACAGAGAACAGAGCCACCGTCTGGTCCAGCTGGAAAAATCGGCTCTGAATCACTGTGCGGCCTACCTGCTGCCTTATTGAGGAACTCGCTCTCGAGCCTCGTTCTTTTAGCTCGTGCAGTCAGGAGTATAAATAGCACTCTTTGAGAATACTGGAGACAGTACTGTGCCTCCATGCATCAGTCGGAGTGTCCTCGCGTGGGTCTTTCCTTGTATTTCGTATCCATAGTACACGTGTAGCCGTGATCGTCAGGGTTAGATACAAACAGAGTAAACATGTCGGAATCAATGTGGCGCCTGGTACCTGTAGAGAATCGAAGTGGACAAGAATTTCGTGAAAATAAGAAAGATGAAACACGAAAGGTGGTACCAACATCGCTACGGGTATGACGGAGGAGGATGATAATTTAACGACAGCAAACGATATCATGAATTTATTTCTCTATAAAGTCACGGGGTCGTCAAAGGATTCGCAATTTCGAAGGAACACCGCCGTCAAATAAATTGTCAAAGCAAAGACGATAAAGTTTAGCAGGACTCTCAAAAGTGGTCCCACTCTTAATTCCGTTTTATAATAAAAGCCCGAAATGGCGCTCGGGGACAGCGCACTGAAACACCAAGAGGCCTGAGACGTAGGCGTCTTTATCGTTGCAATAATATCCGATGAGTTCAGACTCGGCTAAACCAAGAGGACTCCGCTTAACCCGTGTTCAGTCTTGACCATTTGCTTGCAAGCAAAGGAGCCAGAAAGCAATCTGAACCTGGATGTAAAGGTGACGCCGGATGAGGTTGGCGATGCGCAAAAACGTCACTACGTGTCCTTGCGGTCCATACACCAAGGGTTCGAAGGAGGACCTTACTTCCCAGTAAGGCTGGAAGACCTCATCTCGTCCCACGTATAAAGCATGCTACCTACCGCCTACTTGCTCCTATCGGGTGTCCCGATCGTCACCGATAACCTTCCAACCCCTTGAGGATCACATGTTGCAACGAGATAAATGATCAAGCACTTTGTACCCTTTGCTAAACGCGTTAGCGAAAGATGCCCTATTGAATAGACGGCTAATGACTATAGTGCTTATCTTAAATGTTAGGTCACTTCGCTCATCCATGACTACACCCATTACATCCATTTACCATAAGAGTCCCATCTACAGAATTTCAACCAGGTCCCAAGAAGCCTCCTGATGTTATCCTACAGCTCCCCACATGGTACCCCGAGATTTCTACAAACTGACTGGGACATCGCGATGGCGCGGAAACATATTTTTGTATACGAGTGGAATGATCAATGAGCTGACCTTGGTGATCTTTCAACGTGCCAGCTTCACGAGACGAAATCATTCCACCTGCGTCTAATATCCATGCGGTACGGCTCTGAGATGGTATATCAAAGAGAAGTTAACCCCATAGCAATAAAGCATGCCATATGGCAAGTTCAACCGTAGTCGCTTTTATTATTACAAATGTTATTATGCACCGGATAGAGTCAGTAGACCGAGTGACCACGTAGGAAGTTAACTTTATTAATTTCCTCATGGATGATTGATGATAATACTCGATAATAGACCCAGCCACGGGCCGCGCCATTAGTCACAGGCCCTTTTTCCAGGTGCACATACGCGAGGCATCGCAGTGTTCATCTCCGAGCAATAGACTGGATGCACCTTGACGTTGCCCAGTGAATAACTTCACGCTTGCTGCTAATTTTCTATTGCCACAACACGATCGCTACTTTCTGGTAATATTTGGATATCTTTTTCGTATTCCGTGATATCTATCATTTTTTTTACCGCAAAAAATCCTTTCTTTTCTTACCATAAAGAGAAACAACGCAGAAGTGCATTATTATGACAACGGGATGCAACCTCACGGGACATATATTCCTTATGTACTTTTTATATACGTGTATATAAGTTTTCTACGAGACGTCCGTCTTCCGTGCTATTGCGCACATGCATACGTATATTTCATGCTAAAGAATGGTTAGGGACGAACGAGCCACGTACCACGAAGAACGTACTATTAAGTTGCATTGTTCCTAGCTGCAACCGTACAACGGTGCATCTAATCTCTATGCTATCTGACGCGGTACAGTTATACCCTAGGGACACAGTGCGCCATGGATCACATAGATCATAATACCGATCCTAGCAGCTGGACAAGTCGTGCGACCGACACGAGCACGAGGATCCTCCTTGCGGAGACAGGTGTTCCTAAAATGTCACGATCGCACGAGTCGCGCGACCTGTTCCTACACCTAAGACTTCAACCGGATAAATCTTCACAGGTCAAAACCATACTAAATCCCTAAGGAACAATAATACGAACTAACTTCAAATTATCAAAATAAACTGATCAAACTATTTTCTCCCCATGCACACCCACCACATTACGCATGGGGAAAGAAAGCTTGACCAAGATTCAACGAACAACCCTTAGAAATTCTGATATCACGTTAACCCGATACTCTCGTAGACATACTTTCATCTAATCGCAAAAAATGTCAATAAGACCAAGATTGTCGAAAAAAAATAGTTATAGCTCATCAACTTTGCAAGAGCGTCATGCAAGGCATGAAGCATCGGTATGAAGTTGGAACACGACCAAGGCGTAATAAACTTTATTAATGGGCAGTTCTCGTATACGTGTTGGTCGTACGGACGAGTGTACGCGGATAAATGTACAAATCAGATGACGTCACCATAGCCGGGCGTACCTCTCGCACACGTCGAGGATTGAGAGAGTGAGAGAGAGAGAGAGAGAGAGAGAGAGAGAGAGAGAGAGAGAGAGAGAGAGAGAGAGTGAGAGAGAGAGAGAGAGAG
>JARQSV010000350.1:2710437-2723917 GCA_030142285.1 Calameuta idolon | reverse complement strand
AGAGACAGACAGAGAGAGAGAGAGAGAGAGAGAGAGAGAGAGAGAGAGAGAGAGAGAGAGAGAGAGCTTTGTGAAGCTGTTCGCAAGAGCGACGAGAGCAGGATGAGAAGCGAGTGGCGCTCTAAGGAAGGGATCCGCAGGATAGGAACGATACGAAGGTGGTTGATCGTAGAAGAGGAAGTGGCGCAGGGGGGCTGCGCGGGGACTTCGACGTAGAAGTGAATGAATGTAGTGGCGCGTGGGCGAGCAGTGATGCTCAACCAGGAGACCCGGCAAATACACAAGCGTAACGGGGCTGCCTACGTAAGCGTGTTACTGGCTTTAAGAACCACGGGCTTAGAGTCGATGCTCGGTTCATTCATGAAAAACACGAGATTTTATCCCAATTAACACGAGTCTCCACTTAATTCATCCGCTCGCATAGTCATTAATTTCTCATGTTAGGTGCAGAAGGAAAAGAGCGTCCGCCGTAGCCATTTTAGGTAATACTCGGCAAATCCTAATACACTTACAACACCCTAGTTTAACTAGCGAGATAATTCATATAACGAGATAACGAGATGAGATTATCTATGTAGATAAACATGATCTGCTAGATCCATGAAACCATGCGTGTCCTGGATCCAGTCTTTCCAGCGTCTAAGAAGAGGCCGGTGGTTATCCGGGACTCGCTACTTTTTTTTTCTCGCGTTAGGCTATTCGTTACGTATGAACGAACCTTTAGCTTTAATTGGCTGACGTTATAACGCATCGTTCCAATTACAAACCGGATAAAACAAATCGTTTAATCAACGAAAGTGATTTACAATCGTATGGGACCAATAGGGGGACAGGTAACGTTGCGCAACCTTTCCTCGCGCTGATGGCGCGACGAAGAATCAGTGTAGATCAGACTTCGGTAGAAAATTGTAATTGGACCGGCGACGCAGGTGGTCGCAAGACGAAGCTAATAGCCCGTGAAGTCGATCACTGTTTATGTAAGGGATATATCTCATCCTGAAGATTAAACAAAAAAATTTACTATCAATAAAGCCTCCAATCTCCGTCTGACTAGGTACCCCTATGTATCTACTTAAAACCCAGAAGTATACAGCTTGAATTTCCTCAGGGCGATTTTACAAGGAACGACGATATGCCGGATACTCGGTATCTGATTAAACGATCTATCTTTACCTTGCCGTATAAATATCACGGATCTTCCATTTCTACTATGTTTACGATGAGTTCTCATCACGGATACTTCAAGCGTTCTCATTGCGATTGGCGAAAGATCGTTTCACGTGTGCGATAGACAAAAACTTGACGTATGTATGCCCCAGCATATGTACGTTCGTATAAACTCCATTGCATAAACGCGTTCTTACGTAAAATTTAAAAGAAAAAAAAATGGTCGTTACTTTATAGTGCTTTTGGTAGTTATCGTAAACTGGTATCTACTACCGTGCGATCCGAGCACCATTACGATTTGCATGTAAATGACACGTAATCTATGGATGTCAATATAAATCATGAAAAATTCTGTTTACTGACGGATCTTACGTAATTTTACTGTCAATACCATAAAAAAAATATATTTAAACCAACAGTATCGAATATCCAACTAAAGAGTAGACGGTTTATTATACGCACTTTATTTGATTACTGGTATACTGTGTATTATGTAAGTATGGATTTTAGTAGCGTGCTAATGTTCACGCACGTGGATGGGGTTTACCCTTATAAACGTATACTGCGGGTATACCTAATGGAATGCCCATTAGTTCTGGATAACTGGGCTAATTGCAGTAGAGGGGTTCGAACGTGCGCCGTATGGTATCAATGCTGTCGACGATGCGTAAAAATAGTTTTACGCCTCTTGGCTACTGTCAGTGAGAGGGAAAGGTGTTTTGTGAGTATTTGAACGACTTCAGATTTTAGGTAGTCGTGTACTTGGTCAAAAATTGTATAGGTACCCTATTATGAGACTGCAAACGCCTGCACCTCCCCCCCCCCCCCCTGCCTTATGCTACAAATGGTAGTTATTTCCGTAGCGATTAAGCGATTAGCTATTCGCCACGTGGTGTTCGTAAATAAGATGAATGTTACTCAATGGCAAATATAAAATACCGTCCATAGAAGTCCCGGTGTTGCACAGACATTTCACGGTAGTCAAGAGGTGTGAAAGTCGAGGTAAAGGACCGTTCACAATGATACGACGATCAACCGGGAATACCATTCAATTGGAATAGCTGATCAATTAGCAAAAAGCCCACTCACAGATATGAACCACTCGTTTATTAAATTATAGATCGCAATCTCGATCACTATTAAGATCCCAGAGACATTAATTACGATAAAGAGTAACAAGATCGAATTGGGCGCCTACGATGATTTCAATGACTACAAAGCGTAGTCTCACGAGAAAAAGAGGCAAAAAATCAAGTAGCAACTGGTACCGATAAAGGTGGGGTCTTAGGTCCCAAGTAAATTCGACAACACTGATTGTGACTCCGTCCAAAGTTGGGCACGACCCGTCCCACGTGTCCATTCGCAAAAACCCGATAAATATGCATGGACGAAGAGAATACCAGCAGGGATCGTCAATTAAGGAGCGATGAGATTGCAAGAGGACTTAGGTCGAAGGTAGCGTAGGCATGTAAACACTCTCTATGAATGCATTTAGATCGAGCCAAACCTAACCTAGACACCGGTCCAGATTTATTATACCAAAGGACGTAGGCAGAGATCGCCCACCGGCCTAGCGGCTTCCCACGCATCGCTCATTCGCCAATACCTACTTAGTCGCATAGGTTAGGTTGAGTTAGGTTAGGTTAGCGAGTTGGGACAAGTATAAACCAGTGTTTTCCCAAGGCACCGACACTACAGCCACGACCCACACGGTCCCCTAATCGTCGCGACTTCTTCTGATCGTTAGGAAGGGGTCAATCACCCTGAAATCATCCCTTGTTCCCGACAGACCTTTGAACGACGACCATGAGCACGGCCAACACCCAGATCATATTGCTGAGACAATGATCTTGGACTGTCCGATGATCTACGGTTTATACCTGCGCAGGGGTTATATATCATCTGTACTCATTGAAGAGGAGCGGCAAGGGTGTAAGGGGACGTCATTGTCAGTCGGCTTTATGAAATAGGATGCTCGGTGGTGCAACGCGTTAGTAATAATTAGAGGCGCGATGCTGCCATTCGTCATCAATGATAATTATTACGATTGCTGGTTGCCTCGCGTGCCTTAATGCGCCGCCTAGCTTCTGATCGGTGCGGCTGTCTTGCTTAATTACGCTAGCCCTCGAAACGCCGATTAACGATCGCAATAACCATACGTTGCGACAACCGCTTTAAATCAAGACGACCCGTGGCACACACCGTACATTGCTCTTCAGTACGAAGCTAGGCGCCGTTAACTATCCAGTCGACGTATTTTACATATGCGCCAACCTGGTATCGGCATATGTGTACCACACTCTGTTACTCTTGTTGCGGCTATCACGCGTGGCTAGAAGAAATATAGGGAAGTTCTAGACTGCTCGTGCGGACTACTGTACATACACGGGTAATGGGAGGCACTGTGATGAAATATCGAGAAAGAATGCGGAATGCAAAGGATGTCGTGATTTTGAAGTTAAATTCTTGGATACGCTGTGATTGTGAAACTATATGGAGCGTTAATTAATTATCGGAATTTATTGGTATGCGCGTGCTGATGTATCGC
This sequence comes from Calameuta idolon, assembly GCA_030142285.1. Lineage (NCBI taxonomy): Eukaryota > Metazoa > Arthropoda > Insecta > Hymenoptera > Cephidae > Calameuta > Calameuta idolon. The sequence continues at coordinate 2,720,202 of JARQSV010000350.1, read as the reverse complement.
TATACATATAATATTACCGCAAGTATTTTAATTAGCGTCAGGGACGTTATTGAATATATCTTTTTTATAATATATTTTTCTTTCATTCATCGACCTCACGATCACGTAACAATTTTTTTTCTCACGAATTCATATCGCTATACATTGATAGAGCTCTTACTATTTATTCGTTTTACGTAATATCCGTGCACGCGGGCGCATCCACGGATTCCCTCTTTTACCACGGATCGTTACTTAATCGATTAAGTACATATTGTTTCTCAGAGTAGATAGTAATTCCTAAATTAACTCGCGATGGAGAAACAATCTGGATCACTTTCACTCTATTGGTCGGTGAAACAAGCAGAGGCCGACTAGCGACTACCTGCCCTACTGGCTGCGATCCAATTTCAATTACGCTAAAGGCGCTTGTATCTCTTTCCCTACTGTGCACATATGCGCCAACTGTATATCTATAGCATGTATAATAGTCATAGCTATAATCCATATTGACTTTCTGTATGTCTAACAAAAGAATTGCCTTTGCCATTAGTTCGATCATGATTCGCCTCGGTACCGAGTAGCGGAGTAGCTACATTCTTTTAATCATCTTTTCGTACCACGTGCTTACGTAATATTTCTAAAGACTTCATCAGCGACCCAAGAGGATGTTGCTGATACAGAAAGCAAGACCGATTAACGCACATAGTAACAAGTCCCGTCGATCGCGACCGATCGCTCAAACAAATTGGCCATTTATAAACAGACGCCTGTGCGGAACGTCAAATACCGAGAACATTAGATCACATAGCGAATATGGCATTTTACAGCTTTACCGTTCCACCACATACGACGTATGTATGCTAATGCGCAATACCAACATCCCAGCAAGAATCGCACCTGAAATCATTAAGGACAAGACTGTAAGTCGTTAAAAATTTACGTAGAGACTCGTACAATTCTTAATATCCGCCATTGCCTTTTGTGTCTGTTTCTTATCCAAAGGTCAATGAAGTTCGTCGGAGAGAGCGAGAGCGAGAACTGGAAAGAAAAAACATATGTATATGCATACATACGTAAAATCGGAAACACACGACTACCTTGAGGAAACGCGATTGAGTCTCATAAATTGATAATAGCGAGAGATCGTAGGAGCGTAGTACCGTAAGAGAAAAAGAGAGGGATAAAAATGAATAGAAAAGAAGAAGAAATGTAGAGAGCGGGGGAGAGAGTCTTCTTCCGAGCAAAATGTCAAGAAGCAGACGTTAAATTCTCAGGATTTACCAAGGCAGGAGTCTGAGCAAACTATTCATTAGATAGGAGTGCATCTTGTGTTCCCGTGGCATCCTCAGCTTGTGCAATTCACCTCGATTCACTTACCGCGTTTCACCGTGGCACGGAAACGCCGTAGCCAATCACGAGCGATCTTTCCTTACAGAATTCATTTCGATACGCTCACCGGTCCTGACCGTATACCAAACTTGTACGGAGCTGTGCACAGCTGTGCCAAACCGGTCGTTCAACCTGGTCCGCAGTCTGCAATCGATTTCTTCTCACGGATGCGCGATGATTACTGGGCTCTCTGCGTTACTCCGAGCTTGTCACCGTGCTGTATCATTACACGAGAATCTGGACGGGAGACGGCCAAAGAAGAATTAAAGAGAAAAAGTTGGGAGAGAGAGAGAGAGGGGGGGGAGAGGGAGAGAGGGAGAGGGAGAGAGAGAGAGAGAGAGAGAGACTTTCACTTTGCAGACGGTAATCGTGAGACCAGTCGTCATCGCTTAACTCGCCGATATGTTGCTCGTGTTACTTAACTTCCTTTGGGACCCTAAGGCGCGTACCGGTTTTCCTGCCAACGAGCAAGGCAGTCTTAACGGTTCCAACCGTAGGGGCCTTATTAATCTATTTTACACGAAAAATGCACTCCTACGGCTGGGACCGTAATTTCTTAAAGACACATCGTGGTCGGAGGCTTGAATACGTCATAGAGTGGATGACAGAGTAATTGCTCCTGTTGAATAATGTACTATAGATACAGGTTAGATCATCCCGATGAAAACGAGGAGACGAGTTACAAAACGACGTGCAATCGTAATTAAGCGCCATTAAGGAGACAAGTAATTAGTAGACACTTCCGTTCGAGACAAACTTAAGGAGCGTTTCCATTCTGGTTTGACGCCTATCGCGTACTACCTTTTTCAAACGGAATTAATCAGCTCGTTACCACTGAACGTGAGGACGTCATATCCATTCACAAAATCATGTCGTAAAATCGTCAAGCTACTTTTCGAATGAGTATATAAACGTACGAAACACGTGTGTCGAGCTATTGGTTAAAAATGGTAATTTCATCATAAAGAAATTCTGTCCGACTACGACGGTGAATCCTGAGGTAGTAGTCTACTGATCTTGCAGGCTTCGGCGTATACGACTCAGGCTATACGAAGTCTTACGCATGCGCAGGTATGCAAAGGTCGTGAAGCCTATAGAGTAACCAGCAAGTATGTGACATTGAGCCAAGGTCATCCGTGAGACCAAGATACGCGTCTACGCAATGAACTACCAAGTCCCAGGTACAAGAAGAGGAGAGTAAGAGAGACGCGGAAGTGGAGGGGACAAGGAGAAAATATTTCCACGAAGAGGATTCTAGCTAGAAGGAGAGAAGCCATTCTCTGGTTGCACTATTGCATGCGTCATTCCAGCTGGTGCAACTTGCATCGCCACATATCTAGTGGTACTTGCGCGTATATGCACAGAAGAGATCTAGTGTCGGTTAAGAACTTGACGGAATGGAGAATCCAGAGTTGACCATGGGGGTCATACCGTGGCCATATAAGGACACGAGGTTGAAGCATTGTTGATACCATTGACCATATTCGTATGGAATGCCAAGCGGCGGTACGTATCGGACAAAGCTATATGATAAATACAAATGATTAAAGTTATCTCGATTAAAATCGATTAAGATCGAGATAATTAAGTGTATCGATAAATATTGGATAATCTTTCATTAAATACTTCGACCTGGTCCAGATGAATGATAAGGTATCATCTCTACGAATTTTATCCAACTTGACACTTGGCTGTCACTGACATTGACAGTCTTAGATAGTAGAATGTTATTATCGAAGGCTCTAAGCAGAGGCGTTCGCCATTGTTCTGCCAACTGTGTACTCCGACACATAGAAAGATCAGGTGTCGCATCGACATTGTTGCTCTTTGTTTCTAGCGAGGGTAGGGCCCATTGTTCTTTCACATTACGAAGTAGGCACCTGGGCCTTGCCCGTTATTAGTATCAAGTGCTGGCCCAGCGACCTGATTAAGAGATGGAACCAAAGAAGGAATACTTCCTTTTTCTCATTTAACAACAAGGGACCTCATGAGACCCCGGGTGATTCTGTTTTCCTATTTTTTTAAGATTCTTTCTAAAGCATGACCTCTATTCGCCCTTTCAAGATTTTACAAAAGGTTTCTAATTGGTCCACCGTGATGTATAGGTCGTATGGGATTGGTCGTATCTCGCAGGCGCATCTTTCGAGTGGCTAATGGGTCCTGCTCCCTGGACCAGCTAGCCAATTTAGACCCAACCTAATCTATTTCGGTTTGGGCAATTTATTCCTCGCTAGACTCTATTGTGCTCCGCCTAGTGGGCCCCTATGTCTATACACATGGATCCTCTCTACCGTTCGCCTTCGTCTCGTAGGAATGGCGACTGACTACCATTCCAGCTTCCACCACGAATCGGAAGCCTAGCCGGACCCGCTCGCTAATGACGTATTGTTTGCCATCCGACTGTGCAAAACTGACAGGTTTATTTAAGGGGCCACACACGTAAACGCGAATTTACGAGAAAGCTTCTCTAACGAGCTAAAGCTAATACGGCGCCACGTTGCCGAAGAGATGAGCAGAAATTCTCATACCGATAAATTGATTTTATTTGAAATATTTCACTGACTTTGGAATGATTGCTCTTTATCGAAGCATTGAAATCACCTCGAGTCACTTTACTAGTGCGAAATCATTTACTGGATACTTCCGCTTGCTGCTCGTGCACGCGTCCTTGTACAAAGCATGCAGCATGGCTTGATGTATTTTAAGATAATTATGCGAGATCCAGTGCTATTGAGTCATTATAGTATCGAGATGCGTCCAATTTAGAAATCAACGCGAGTAAGTACCTATTAGAAATTCGTCTGTGGTATCATCAACATTTTGAATAAATTCTATAGGAAGTTACGTCACGCATTCGAGAATCGAAGGATTTCATAAAGAGTAAACTGGATTGGCCCGAAGGTCCAGACGTGGGCCTTATTATATGCTAGCGCCGCCACTTATCCTGAACCTTTGCAGAAACACCAAAGTGCTGATCCTGTATCAGAGGTTTTCAAATGAACAGATCATCAGTCATCTTTCGTTTGATCAAAAAATCACAAAAATCATTCTTCAATGATTATTATTTAAGTATTTACTCATTTTCACTATTTAATTGCAATTTTAAAAAAACCGATGACATATTAATGTTTCGACGATTTTATCGAATCTACAAAAAATCTACTTGTTCGGATCAGGGAAATGAACGCTCTAATACTTTTCTATCTAGAAAGCACAATCAACATCCTAGCCAAACGAACATTCTCCAGACTTTAACGCGACCTACCGCCATTAGGATAGAGATGCTGCACCATAATCAAAGACACGCGCTCGATCCGGCCGACGCTTTAACCTATCAGAAAGGGTTAAGTACAGTCTTCCTGTATCCACCGTTAAACAGTGCACTGGATAAGTGATGGAGCAGAATGGTTAACAAGAGTACTTAAAAAAATAAAATATCTTTAGTACGAGATCCATGTTTATCGTTATAGTGTCGGATTACTTGAAAAAAAAAAGTAAAAATATTTAATAATTTTTAAATCATATATAAGATGATAATTCGGTTCGCCCACAGCGCATGCAAAAGACACTTAATAAATTTTATAAAAACATTATGCACCGTCCTTATACATAGATATAGGAGAGTACCTTGTCTGCAAGCCGGATGGGTTACTATAGGATTATAATATTACGTAATCGTCACCGGACGACACGGTCCACGCTAATTGCAAATGCTAGATTATATATCACTGATTACGAGGTCTAGAGTAGTTCGCTTCTCACGAGCTACTTAAAGAAAAATGTGAAAATCTCAACTTTTCTCACGGATGCATACCGAGCCCCTCCCACGAGACTGAATTGTTATCTCATATTACGAGAATTCCATTATGCGTCGATATACGCCAACGCAATTCCACGCTGAGGAGAGGAGGATTGAATCCTTGGCAACTTAATCCAATTGCTGTGGATAATCGAGAGAGATCATTATAAAGACTGTGTTATATATTTGCGTCTTGTTGTTATCTCATTGTCTTTAAGTATTCCAGTCCAAGTCCTTCTTCATCAAGGTTCGAAACGATTCACCTTGATGAACGATGATGACTCGAAGAATTGCCCCTTCTTTATTTATTGCACGAAACTCCGAGGAGGAAGACACATAAAAAAAAACACTTTAATTTCACAGTAAGAACCAATTCCTGGTAATTTTCATCTGAACTCGAGTGACAAAGAACAACACGCAGACCAGGTCCATTGTCTGAGTCTGCAGGGGAAAAAGAAGTCCCCGAAGAATCTAGGTGTCCAGGGACGCGAAGTAGTGCGACACGTTCGTGACTAAGAAAGACTAGAAAGGCATCGAGAGAAAAAAAAACAAGAGGAAGACTTTCTCCTTGAAATTTCTTAGAATTGCGTGCAAAAGTTGGTACCCGGTTCGAAGATCGTCGAAAACCCAAATTGCTGTTTACGGAAACGGTTAGCGGGTTCGAGGAGTAAAACGCGTCGCTCGGTAAAAGAAAAGACAGTCAGTGAACGAATTAATCGTCGGTGTGTACGATCCTTAACCCAGTTCCCGTTGGTGTACCGTTTACATAGAATTTCGAGATGTAGTCTGCTCACAAGCCGAGACCCAGTCAACGAGCCAGCCGGACTCATAAAGCACACTGAAACATAACGTGTTTGTGACATGAAAAAAAAATACTTATTGTGATGCTAACCTAGGAAAACATTAGTATGCAATAGCAATGGGTAAGACCGTATAACAGTAATACAACAAACTATAGGTATATACATATACAAGTACCTAACGTAGATACCAGAAAAGATGAGATAACTTTAAACCATCTGTTTCCTGCAATTACACAGCAAGTGGCAAAGGCGACGATACTTGTCAGCCATTTTTCTCGAATTTTGACGTTCTTACGGTTAAAATATACAAAGCGCACTGACAAATTGTGCCGGCCAGGATAATACTTGTTTCACAAAGTACGTATTTTTATCGCGTATCAAGCACAGGAAATTAACCAACGAAACAAGTAGAACGCCGTGCATTGCAGTGCATATAAAGATACGCGAAGACAGAATGGACAGAATGTTAGAAAAGTAGGTGAAGGGTTTCCGCTGGAACGATACGATCCTTTCAGTGTTATTAAGAAAGGGTCGTAAGGTCATGTAAGCTTTAATGTTGAAAAAAGAATCGCTAAGCGATGAGAACATTCAAGTATACGCATATGGTACAGACCGCGTTTACACTGTACCATACGAATATATATATATATATATATATATATATATATATATATATACATATAGTGTCTTGGGCATTCCTATAGAAATGAAGCGCGCACCGTGCTTATCTGCAACAGCGATGCATTTGAATAAAAGTGAAAGATATCCATACGCTATGCATATACAAATGCACTTTAATTGCAAATCGTAAAGGAAGATGCGTAACGATAAAACCTGCCACTTTTACGGTCCGGCTCGCCCGTCATTGTCAGTCGACCGTATAATACGCCAAATTGAATTTCGGCACTACGGGCCAAATGCTTAATGACGATCGTTAGAGATTTAATCATTACATGTGAGCCTTACGCGTCGATATGTTAGTAGTGCTTGTACATATGGAGATACGTGTACAAAGCCGCGCGCGAATGGAAGCCGTGCGAAAATAAATAGCAAGATAAAATGTGCCGGACTGTAGCCGTTGCGGAGGAAGAGACGAGAAAATAGAAAAAAGGAAGAAGAGAACAAAGAATCGAGCGAGATAAAGAGAGACAGAGACAGAATAGAAAAGGGGATGGAAAAAATTATCAAAAAAAAAAAAAGATTCGCGCGCTACCGTAGGTAAGGCGTTTCTGGCCGTGGTCATCTTTAAATACCGTATCATTAATATAATTGAATCATTTATCAATGACAATGCAAATATGTTTAATGAAATATGCTCGAGGTAATGGCCGCCTTAAAAAGTCGAAATGCCCCGGGGGCTCGATCGACAAAACTGGCATATCTATCTTATGGGTCACCCAGCTTCGAAATCACTAACCTAACGTCCGACTCGACGGCCCAATACGAACTCTCGAAATAATCAGTTGTGGCGCGCAATTTGAATTATCGTTTCTCGTTCGTACCGATATCGCGATTAATGTGCGAGAGCGCCGAGCATTTTTATGGCAAATGTTGCCCGACGACATTCTCGTTCGATCGCTTCGACGAAAGGTCGAAGCAGTCGATCGCTGCGGATGCTTCTCGCCTCGCGAAAGTGCCTCGTTATGTAACGAGTGCATGTTCGATGACATGAGTCTAAACGAGACATCGAAAAATGGCAGAGACGCGTATTTTTATCCATCGACCCAGAGACGATTCGATGATAACAAAAAAAATAGTCTTTATCAATGCCACTTAAATTTACGTAATTTCCTGTACAGAAAATCGACCTGACTTCGTACGCTGTTATTAATTACACTAACGAAAAAAAAGGACAATCATACCGAGAATCGCAAGTTCCCAGGAACATGGATATTTTTGTTCGCGTCCTTGACGAAATTCGTCATTCACACTTGTCGTGAATGTAATTTCTCTGTCAACGAGTCAAGATGGAGCCCATCGTCCTATACATATATCATTACGTCCATTATTAAATAACCAAAGCCCAGTCTCACCGAGATACGAGTTACAGGTATGGTACCAGAGCCTGTGTAAACAGACGGCCTAAAAGACAGGTAGAATAAATTTGTTTACCGCATGCTCAGAAATGGTAGGAAACGCAATGACCTAATCTGGGCAAATACAATTTCGTACGTACCAAAGACGCAGAGCAGTACGAGTCGCAAGGACGAATGAGTGTCGAACGTTATGAACGAAGGGCAAGATTAAAATCTGTAACTTAAGCGTGGTTCACACGTCCGAGCAGTGGCACGCGTTACCAACGATCTACGTCAGGCCAGACAATTGACGTGAGCTCGTAATCAGAATGTAAAGGCAAGAATAATGAAAGATAATTGCGTGTGGTTTCTGCCTCGCCTACCAGCCGTGTCGAGGGGGACTTGCCTACTCTTTATCTCTCACGTGCACACAGCTATACCAACGGACCGAGCAAATACTTGTGGTAAATTATAGAAAGAAGATCATTTGCTACGGCCGCAAATTACTGAAGTCAAGGTATCAAAGGTGAGATGATGCTTTGGGCTTTTAGCGTATTACACGTTCGTCGTTATTTCACAAAGGGTGGTGTACGGTTGGGTGTTACTTTATTGTAAAATCCTATTAGGAATATCGATTATATATTTCTTTACCCGAGACAGGTGTTATACGGGCCACAAGAAAGTACTTGGTGAAAATAAGAAATTGTGCAGGTGTATCGAGCTCCCATTTGTCACGGTTACGGATGACTGTAATGATATATTTAATGCAGCTTCGAGTGCGGTCGTCATTACATATACGTATAGTTAGAGTCAGTCTCACTTACGGCGTTCAATGTCAGCGGAAAGTCCTCCGGCACGGTACAAAGGTTCTCCTGGGAAGTCATTATGTCATCCTGATTATTTGTCTCGGATGAGAATCGCGTCAACCGGTGATCATCACTCTCCGACAAAACGTACCAGTTCTTTTGCCTATCACCGGAATGACGTTATTGTCCTTCTTATTGAGTCGAGCGTGACGACGATCGTTAAATTCACGTATAGGAAACGAGAGTGACAATAGAGATCGACGTGCGCGTGACGATGGAAAATTATATGATGATTTAGAGATTAGATATTTTTCAGGTAAAGGTCATTGCTGAAGTCATGACCCAACGACGATTTCTATGACAAACGGAAAAAAAAGAACAGTTCCATTACACCTATAAATCCTGTTCTCAAATGGAGCACGAGGAAATCGATTAGAATGTCGCAGAAAGGCTAAATCCTGATTTTTCAACATTAATAATGATAAATCGCGAAATTGATAACATTATGACGTAATCCTTAGAATTGCATCAATCTCGACATACTTTTCTATCCGGAGCCAAAAAATTATATTACTTCAAAGTTACTGTGTTTAATCGATCTAGATGTTTCATTCACTAGACTGTCCTACGAGCGAAGAGACTGAAGGGCGGAAATCGTTTAAGAAGGATGGAAAGATGTTCTCACGATGTTCCAAGATCGCACGTGTCGTCAGATGCCAGCGAGTGTGCATCGTTTACGCGTGTAATTCGTTCTTTATGCGTTCTCAGCACGTAACGCACTGCAAGCACGGGACGCGTTTCCGCAACGGTCCGTTGCGCAACCAGAGCCAGAGAGAGAGAGAGAGAGAGAGAGAGAGAGAGAGAGAGAGAGAGAGAGAGAGAGAGAGAGAGAGGGGGGGGGGGAGAGAGAGAGAGAGAGAGAGAGAGAGAAGAGTCTCACTGAACACACCTGACGAAACCTGCTGTACAGG
>JARQSV010000350.1:2603607-2710337 GCA_030142285.1 Calameuta idolon | reverse complement strand
GGCCGTAGATACCCTAAGGGGGCTCAAGGCCCCCGTCGGGAGACCCATAAGGTCCTGTTGCGGCCACAACTTGGGCCTGACCCACTGAGCAAGCTCAGCGGATGAGGCGGAAGGGCAACCCCCGACACCATGGTCTATGTCTAGCTACTCTAACAGAGTGACTACTCTGATATGACTACTCGAATGAATATGCTCGACCCGGCCAAAGGAATAGAACAGCCAAGATAAGCACAATGAGGAGTGAGAGGTAACAGAGTGAGACAAGAAGGCAGAAAAGAAGATAGAAATAAAGAATTCAAAAAGTAGAAAAGTAAGGGATGCAGTTATAAAAGTAGAGAAGTAAGGTAAGAGGTAAGTAAGAAAGTAAAGAGTGAAGGATAAAGAAATAAATATGGAAAAAAAAAGAAGTTTGAAAATGGGTAAGAGGGGTGCGTCCAAGAGACCAGTATAGGAGACCGGCTCGAGGAAGAAGGAGCGCTCCGGGTCCGAGCGCTGCCTCGAGCGCTCCCCCCACTCTCCGCCTGCTCCCACTCTTCGAGCCCTGCGGGACGAATTTGCGCGCACATATTTTTGGACAACTTGCAGTACTTCTGAATATGCTTTGCCAGAATTTCCGATTTCTAAAAGTGTTAATACTTTACTTTATTGATTTAATTAATTATTTTAATATTCCGAACACCTAATTTATTAATATTTCAATTTGAACGGAATTCATTTTCCATTTTCTACAATTCCAATTCAATTTTTATCTACTCCGTATATTCTGCGAGATTGTGATTTAGCCTCAATATTATATTTTGAATAAATTTTGAAAGTAAATCAAGATCCAATAATATTTAACAGTATTTGGAAAGCTTTATTCACTTTTTCGAATTTTCAATATTTCGGTGCAACTAATTTTTTAATTCTTTTTCTCTCTTCCTTCTTCTTATTCCTTTCTGGCTTTATGCACTTATGGAGGGTTCTAAGGGTTGCTCTGGGAACCAGCGGTAAGTTGCGGAGAACCTGTGCCCGCCAAACTATCGTTCATGATCACGTTCAGCTCTGGCTACGACGGAACATGCATTATCGACGGAGGCGATGATCACGTAATTCTACTCCTGAACTCGCCGTTACGATTTAGCGCCATGTTTTTGGTATCGCTTAAGACCGTAGCGTTGTGCATCTCCCTACTCATCTCTGAACCTATCGTAGCGGCGAGTCTGAATGTAGGATTTTGTGATCATCGGCTCCGTCGACAATGCGAATCCCGTCGTAGCTGAGGTAAATCAGAACAAACTGGATGCGACTGGATAAAGACAAGAAGGAAAGATGTATGTTTCCATGTTCGATTTTCTTCAATATTTCAGGGTGGAAAAAAATATATGCTCAATCTTTAACCGTAATCTTTATTTTTACGTAAGAATTCACGTACAACTCTTTCGTATTTTATAGAAATACGAAAGTTATAGAAGTTATAGAATAACAAAATCAGACATTGTAACCCAAATTTTTAAGGCCTTTCTTCATAGCAGCAACAGTTTCCGCAGGAAGAGGTCTAAGGGGTGAACGAGGTGGTCCCACATCGATTGGAGTCAAAAGTTTCATGGCGACTTTCATGGTCTCTACCCAAGTACCTGAATCGGCCCATAAGAATAAAATTTGTTATATAAAAAATAAAAAATCACATCGTAACCTATCATCTCTAAAATAATTTACCATCGACCGCTATAACTTGAATGGCTTTTGAAAGTTGTTGCTGCTTCTTTCTGGCCTTAGCACTTTCGCCCTTAAGTCCAGCATCCAAAAGTTCCATTGCAAGTCGTGGAAACATATTAACACTTGTAGGAATGGCAGAATCGATTCCTAAAGCTAACGCGCCGGCAAATATCTAAAAGAAATCAATAGTCCAGTGTTGCCTATAACTGAATACATCATTATAAAAGTTGAGTTCGTACCTGATCGCTACCTAGGAAAATCACATATTTATTATTATCAGCATGAAGAGCTTGAGTTCCTTCCTCAAGATTTGTGCTAGTAAATTTAATACCAACAAATGATGGAATTCTATCTCCAAGCGATTCCAAGAATTGTCCCATATGAACTATAAAATTGTATTGAATAATTGTATTGATCACCGTCAGTCCACTTTCCGAACTTACTGTTTACATTGGTATACATTGGAATATGATAGTACAGCAAGGGCGTCTTAGGCGCTGCATCCCCTACTAAAGTTAGGTATTCTACTAATTGTTCAGAATTAGTAGGTTTGAAGTAAAGTTCAGGTAAGCAAAGAAGAGAATCCGCTCCGATACTTTCAGCGTGTCTTGCCTGAAACATGAAGTCTGGTCGATTACTCCAAATATTTCTTCCGAATTTTGAAATTCCTCAAATTCTGTGTACAAGACTACGGTGTACCAGTTCAAGGACATGTGGTAATGGAGCACCGCCAACTTGAATCATCAAGTGTTGTTTAGTAGATTTTACTGCAGTGGCCCAGGCCTCAGTAATGATTTTTCTTTCAGCAATAGACAAAGATGGACCCTCGCCACTTGTTCCATTTACTAGATAACAAGAATACATTATTAACATAATACAATAAATCTAAGCTCATTAAATGACAAAGCGAACTAAAAAATCAGAGATAAATTACACAAATTTTATCGGAGTATAATTTAGATTGATAGAAGCTATTAACATTCATATTACATCATGGTTATCTGATAACATATGTATGCGATTTTAATATAAGTTACTATTGTTACAACGCTCCTTGAAATTGTAAAAAATATTTATATATGGATTTAGCCTTTATGTATGTCTTGTATAAATCATAAATATTTACCTAGTACACCTTTGACACCATTATCAGCAAGATACTGTGCGTACTTCGGAATGACATCAGTATTCAAAGTACGCGCACTGTGCAATTATTATTAGACATAAAAATAATTCGTATATTGTATAATATTGTTACTCATTACCTGTCATCATTAATTGGTGTCAATACCGGTACCACGTATCCTCTGAATGTATACGTTAGGCGCTAGTAAAAAAAAATTAAGAATAAGAATGAGAAAATAATTAATTTAACACATAGAATTTTTATTTCGTTATATTTACCGGCATGGCTGGAGAATTGAATGTAGATTGCTGATGATTTAATTAAGATCGAGTCCCAATGCCGGTCAGAGACAGACTAGTGCAGATCGGCAAAAAACATCTTTATTTGTCTCAGACACTCTGCTGATAAATCTGGCCTTTACAATGATGCGTATGTATACCTATACATTCGTGTACATGTGGCTAAACTGCTTCATATATCAATCTTATTTGTTGTCTTTGAATAACATTCATTCGCATGCAAAAAGAAATCCAAGAATATTGAACTGAGTCGGAGGAAGCATGTGGCGACATAACGGAACATGTAGTAACCATTTATTCAAAAGATGCGTACGTAAAATGGAGGTTGCAAATTAGATGACCGTGCGTTGATGTGCGAAACTTGTTAACATACGTGGGAAAGGTAGAAACCACCTTAGCCGGTCCAACGACTTAAATCATAAGGAAGATCAATATTTAAGAAACTTACGAGGCTTGTATCTGTACTTCTATTGCTTATACTTGGTGTTCATCAAGAATCGACTACTTGTTATCTAATTAAATAAAAGTTAAGACAATTTTTGGTGTTTATTAGTTTCATTTATAAGATATTCAAACTCTATGATAGGAGACAATGAGATTACCGAGAATCCCATATCGATGGTATAATAATATAATGTCAAATGAGCATTTGCGGATTTTAGATAAGAAAAATTTCATAATAGATAATATTTATGTTTTTATTTTTTGCCTGATTACTATATGGCAGGTGCCAGTTCTTCATTATTCGCTTCACTGTACTGCGCATTATATGGTATTGAGTCCAAGTGAGTTAACACTGGATTTTGTAACCTTGATTTTTAAGAGCTTTTATAATATTTTCCACACTTTCTTTTGAAAGTGAAAAAAACGGAGGTCGCTGTGGACCGACGTCTATCGGAGTCAAAAACGGCATGGCAGTTTTCAGAGTTTCGATACAAGTACCTAAAATATATTATATGTTAAAAGGTCTTCGTTTCATTAAAATAAACAACCCTTGGCAATCAGATTGAAATGAATTTTTTAATGTATCGATATTCATTATTATAATATTAACCCTGTTTTGATATTGTCAAGATATTATTGGTAAGTTTTTCTTAACTTTTTTTAGCTCCAATACTATCTCCTTTTGAATTTGCTTCTAATATTTCAAATGCTTGTAGAGGAAATAAGTTCATTCTTGATGATATCGCAGAGTCCATACCCAATGCAAGCCCTGTGGCTATTATTTGATATCAAATAAACATGTTAGTTATCAGATTAATACTTTAAGATTGTTTTATATTACCTGATTAGCTCTAAAGAAAATAACATATTTGTTGTTGTCTACGTGCATAGCCTGTTTCCTTCTTCAATATTGGTACTTGTGAATTTGATACCGATGAAGGATGGGAATTCCGCCAATAGAAACATACGTTACTTACAATTAGATTTCGATCGAAAATAACATATCTCAAAGTGAACAAATTCGAAGCGGGATACCAGAAACGGTTCGTTGTTAGTTATTTTATTCTTAATTAGATTTTTAAAAAATCATGAAATACCTGTCGTTCTTAAATGACGTTAAAACTGAGACGATGTACCCTCTGAACGTATATGCTAAACGCTTGTGAAATATACGCCACGATTATATCAGACTTTAATTTTTTTCTCTTAAATTAACTTTATGATAATATTACTGACTGTCATAACTGCAGCTTCTTGTGCACGGAAAATATATGAACATACGAGAATCAGTTAGTGTGAATTTTGTTCCGAATATTAGTACCGTAACTTTAAGCTTGCGTGATACGTCTGTTGCAGTTTTCCATTCAGTGATAAGAACGAAGATGATGTGTGCACTTAATATTTATTTGTGATAACGAAACAGATTAAGATTAACCAAGTCTCCGGCGGGGGCAACGGGGAGAGGGGAGTCTCCTATGCTTTTGCATTGCGTGACGTCATCACTGCTAACCTACTTATATAAAATATTCGTGACTTTGAATTCGGCACTACATAATACTTCTGAGGTTCAATAAAATTGCATATTTCGAGAGATTCATATAACCCATTCATTTTCGCGACGATTGGTATCAAAACAGTATTATAATTGAATTCGATCTTTATCGAGTCGACGCAGACACTGTCAATCTACAAACTGTATTAATTTCAGAAACCTGTCATCGTTTTGAATAGCACGATCAACAACCTGAGGGTACACGGTCTGACATAGGAAACGTGTTTGATAGAATACCGAAATGATTCGTGTAAAAAATAGTAAGGAACTGAATACCTACAGTCTTATTAAAAAATAAAATTTCTTATTCAAATTCAAATTCGCGCGACAACGATACGACGAAATGGGAAATGAAGGTTGATTAAATAAATAAATTCATAAGGTCTCCAAGGCTAGAATGAGTCAATAGTAATTATTATTTATAAAAAACGCCTCTTTATGTTTATTTACATGTAGATATTTCAACAATGTTAATGGTAATATTATCATTAATAATTTGTAATCTATGCAGTCGCATGCTGTGGTTAGATGTTCCTCAAAACGAATAAGGGTCTACGTGTGTAATTACGCCAAAAAGTTTCTATGCTACATGTAAATGTGATATCTCACGAGCCATGTATATATGTATATATATATATATATATATATATACGCCACCCTGACGCGTCTATATCAAAGAATTCTCATAGATAATACGTATCGATCTTTTGTCGCACGCGCATAGAACGCAGGACTCGGAGTATCATCCACACGGACGAAAACATCCCTATAAAACGAATTCTTGATACAATCGATAAAATTGTCATGCGGACGATAAAATCCCTTGATAAATTTTCTCTCTTTCGCTGATTTCTGTCGACCTGCGAAAGCGTAATACATTCCCGCAAGTATGTATATCCTACCTACGATATTGCCGACGCGACAAACAAAATTGGTTACGTGGGATAACACGAGGCTAATTGATAATAAAATTGCGACATTATGTACAGATGAATTGAAGACAGAAATTCTTATAACCAGCAATACCTGCATCCCGTGGTTTCAGTAAGGATAACATTATGTCCTTTTGGCAATAAATGAATGAAGATGCGAAAATAAATGTCGCAATTGATTACACAACTCGTGACGTCACCGTTACAAGTAACCTTAATTGAAATGGTCCTACGATCGAGATGACACCGCTGTCAAGTCTGTTTGTAATTAATATGAAGTTGCCTGCAGCCTGGCCAGCCTGGCTGACGGCGTAAACTTCTTTGACTGTCACCCCGTATAAAATGTATGCCGTGATGTTTCCGTACGCATAGTTTAGTAAGGTTATGTCATATGTATGCTAAAGAGATCCTCGGATATGTACAGAAGAAATATGTGTCCAGACAGTTTCTCATTGATAGTTGATTAATTAATCCTTTGTAATCCCCTCGTTTATCACTTTCATATCGTTTGGCGTCTCGTTCTTCTTTCTTCTTTTTATTTGTATGTTTCGGCTTAATGTTTAATCTTTGCTTCGTCTACTCCACCTCGTACCACCACTGCCGCCGCTATTTTCTCTCGCATCTCGTTTAATCTTCATGTAGAATTGAAACTTAATACTGCTCGTGGTTGATTAAACGGTCAGTTAATCTTATGAGTATGGTCCCAAATGTTAAAAGTAGTAGTAAAGTTTTGACAGTAATATCGTAATGAAAGCTTCGCCATTTTTCTTCTTTCATATACTGTTTTAACCTCCTTGATATCTTTACTTTCCACACTCTCTCGTTATCTTATCCCACTATCTCGTTATCCTATAATGCAATAAAACGATTTTTTTCCTCTAAAAATTTCTTTTTTCTCGCTTAAAGTGAAACACGACTCGAAGAAAAATATCGATCATCAACCATTTTGACGGAATGTAATGATATTATTCGCGACAGGGATTCTCTTTGTTTTCTTTATTTCCGTCTTTACCTTATGGTCGATTTTAACTTGCGCACTCTGGATATCTGTAATTGGCTAATTCTTATAATATTAATTTCCTGCCGCGAATTTCTTCAACTTCTTCTCTTGTGTAGATATATAATAGATACGTATCACCATGTGGACTCTCAGAGTGTGATAAAGTATGGCGAATAAAGAAAAAACAGTTCAAAGTCAAACGAGAAACGATACATTAATCTATTTTCTAGTGTAACGATACAAGGGAGATATGATCGTTAAATAGCAAGATATCGTTAATTATATGAGATCTTGCACTAGATTAGCTAAGCGAGAGACGTCGCGAGGACGTACTCCTCTGTCAAGGGTATATCCAGTTTTTCATATACTTTTTTCTTTTAGGTCAATTAACAAATTTTCTTTATCTCTTTGGTAATTGGCTCATCGGGCGATGTATGACATGCCTCAGGTGACTATTTGTACCCGCGTGTGACACGCATACACTGGGACAAAATCTTCGTGGCTTCGATTAGAATTCACAGCGATCGTTTTGTATGCTAAAAAAAATAAGACGTTAACAACGGGTAAAATAAGAATGGAGAATATTTATATTCGTAGTCTATTCGTTGCAGAAAAATAACGTAAAGCCAAAAGTTTATGCCTTCGTTGTCTCACGTGTCACCACGTAAGACTCTTATTTAGTTGTACTGATACGAAATAATTGTACGAAACTTACAGAATTTATTGCTTCTTCATTTTCTTGTTTTACGGATTAATCGTTGATAATCCTGGAATCTTTCTATCTGCGCGAAGCCATCTTGGTTGTTTTTTTTTCTTAACTCATAAAAGATCTCTGATCGATTTTTTTTATCGACAGAAAGTTAAGGACGTTACATGCTTCATTGTAAGATCTCGTTATTCAAATCTCGAAGACGATACGGTGCCATTTATTTGAGAAAAGGCACGCAATTCCGTTGGTCATGAAGATATTATGGAAAGGCGTGCGATTGGCTGGTGCACGGCTGCGTCGATCCGTCATTTCTTTGTATAAGAAAGACAGTGGAGATCGACGAGCCCCAGGTTCTCCACTAAGACCTCCAGACACGAAATTTTCTTAAAGAAACTTTCTTTAGATGTAGGGCGGCATTTAGGATATCCGATTCTCGTGACTCTTCTCCGTCGGAGTGAACCTCTCTTCGGCGACCGGGTAAGAGCAGTCGATGCCTCAGTCCCCGGGACGTGGGATCGGACAGAGCTTCAGCCACAGGAACCTTTTCTTTACTTGATCCTGGTAAAGATACGGATCTGCCTACCGAGAAGCCCTTACTGAGCCTGTCCAGGGTAGCTGGTAGAAGATGTCGTCTAGGTATAGCCTGCTCTCTTTCCCTAAGGATAAATCTGCCCAGGGTCTTCCAGAAAGCTTGAGTACTGTATACATTTTCATCGTCTCGTAACACCCTAAGTTGTCTACTTCCACTACCTACTGCCCCTGCACCACCCCATTCGAGTTCTTCGACCAGGGCGAATTTCATAGGATCTTCCATTCTACGTGCTTTCACCAGCGCTTGGGCAAGAACATCCTGGGCTGAACTACTGACTGGTACACGCAATATGGCGTAGGGTATCTCGGGTGAAACGTTGTATATGCAGACGAGGAAGGTATCAGCCTCGTCCCATATGTGGGTTGATTGATCTCGTGGAGTATTATCGCTGAGTTTCGAATGCCCTGCTGTACTCCTGATGGAGGCTAGCCAAGCTCTACTACTAGGATCATCCCCGACGCGTTTCAGAAGGAACCGACCTTGACCTTTCCACAACGCCTGCGCTTGAAGAGGATGCTCGGTCGGGTCTAGGACTCTTTGGGTAGGCAGTTCTTCGCGATCCCGTTTCTCCCATCCTCGCGATACTTCTTCTACGAGTATATAGTCGTCAACGTGATCTGGGGATATCCCAGCTTTTTGCAAAGCTTGTAGCATCACTTCCTGCGTGGTACTCTCCTGGGTGACCTTGAGTATTGTATATGGCTCTTCCGGTATTACGTGATACACCATCAGGAAGAACATTCTTCTCTTCAGAGTTACTCCACCGAGTCCAGGATCTACGCTACTCAGTTTTTCAGGTTCTTTCCCAGAGGATGGCCTCTTGGACTCCTTGTGATCACGACAGCACGTGTTGTAGTCCAGACTTTCTTCCTCCAGACGAGAATATATGAAGAGCGTCGAAAGGGCTAGGGGTTTGTTCTTGCAGGAGCGTAACCTCACGTGTCTGTATCCAGGTCGAAGACACTTCAGTGGTAATACCCTCTGAGCTATCAGATGATGAGAGCTTGCCTCGACTATGCTAAATCTTAAAAAAGCGAGATCCTTAAACATTACTTGGAAACAGAACTTCTCGTTCCAAATTGGGTTGAGCGCGTTGTTCTGGATCACTTTGGTTTTGTGTTTGGCACAGTCTATGGGTATACCTACTAGTTCTATCTCAACGTAGGTGCTCGTCAGAAGGTTTGACGGTGACACATACTGTCCTGAGACCACGGAAAGGGTTAAGTGGGCCGAATGAAGCCCATCGAATTCCTTATCCCAAGGATTAAATCTTCTGTACATCATATGACCCTTGTCCCACATTACAGACGGTTTCCTTACATAACCGCACTGTCCATTCTGTTCAAACATGGCTGCATTCAAGTGCAGCGCTGCATCGTCTGTTTGGTAATTCAAAGCTACCATCTGAATACCAAAGGCCCAGAATATCACGGGATTGAAATTCGAAGAGTCAATTCGCATTCCGGCTGGGTAGGTACGAATCAGTTGGGTTTCGGCATGAGCAACTACTCCTAAGGGTTGCTTTCTGCAGATCTTCTTTGCAGCACTCTCATTCAAGGATGAACACTGGAAGCAAGCTGGTACTCCACGAGTAGACCTGAACAAGTATTCAATATTACTGCCTCCACTGGCAATAGATGTCGACGTAGATAAGGACTGAGGTGATCCTGAGGATGAAGCTATTCCACTGGTGCCTATTCCAGCTATACTGTGCCTCTGCCCAGGTCCGGTATGCCCCGAGTGGCGTGTTCTTCCCGTGGGACATGTTCCTGGTGTTGTATTCAGACCACGAAACTTAATTGCTTGGAGATAAATCACCAAGTCTGACAACTCCTTAGCTATTTGACTACTCTGCTTCTGCGATTTGTCGTCCACTGCTGGATCAGACTTTAGGCGGCCATGAGGAAGTTGACTAGCTCCCAGATATCTCTCATAGCTTGATATTGAATTGTCTGTAACGAAACAATTATCTACATTCAATAATATCTCAACAGTTTTTATTTCAGCCAACATATAGGGCCGTACAATGATATAAATACCAACCATCCACGTTATCGTCCTCGTCATCATCTTCCTCGTCGTCCTCATCCTCACTGAAGTATTCCACTACTGAAGTACTACTCATATCAGTTCTCATCTGTTTCATAGAGGAAGCACGATCGGTCATGAGCATTTTTCCACGATGAACAAGTGGAGCATGAGTCAAGGGACCAGCGGGATCGACAATCAATTTCTTATTTTTT
The DNA here is from genome assembly GCA_030142285.1 of Calameuta idolon. Classification (NCBI taxonomy): domain Eukaryota; kingdom Metazoa; phylum Arthropoda; class Insecta; order Hymenoptera; family Cephidae; genus Calameuta; species Calameuta idolon. The sequence goes on along the minus strand of JARQSV010000350.1, from coordinate 2,699,742 downwards.
ATAAGAATTCTATAACGTAACTGCGATGGGGAAGGTAATTGTGGGTCTTCTCCAAAGTCCGTGTCAAAAAGAAATTTTGTTACCAGCTTCTCTCCGAAAACCGTCTGCAACCGTTAATCAAGTTTACACTAAGTCGATTAGTTCGGAATTCGATTAAATACTCTCATAAATTCCATTCGACTGTTCCCCATTGAGTTATCGAACTTTCATTCTATCAATTTACCTGAAATATCTGCGCCATGCGTGCCTGCTGACTTTGCGAGCAATGATTCTCTAGCGACAGAATAACCGGATATGGGGACGTGACGAAGGCGCTTCTATCAATTGCCTCGACAACTGACCTAAATGGTATTTTCGTCGTGAACGTATGTCCATGATAAATCAGCGGAGAACCGTCGTCGCCATCCCAACAGTCAAGTTCTACGCATCGGCATCCCGTCAGAAGGACCTATGCAAACATTCATTAAACCCATAGAATACTTTTTCGTTACATGGTCTATAATGCATCGGGAAGTTGGGATTCAGGTCCACTAAAACGACTGACCATAGTTATACGTCTAGCCTTACGTAATTCTCTTGGGTAATGTGTAATTCGATTATTCAGTCACCATAGTATAGGAACTGATAACGGTCGTAAATTTATGTACCTGAGAGTAAAGTTGTACCGAAGATTCACCCTTGAGTTGGTGACCGGTCAGGTAAGTATTGTGTGAACTTGCTATATAGTACTGGGATAAGGGTTGCTGCATCTCACTCTCAGAAGGGGTTGCGTATTCATTCAAAAATGCGTAATTGTCCTTGTCCATCATGTACCGAGCGAAACCCTCGAAAGACAAACACCACTGTATACGTAGGGCTGGATCCGGTTCGTGTCTCTGAAGTGATAGTAAACGAGTCTTACTTTATTAAACTTTATATCTGCATGTAGAATTATTTCTATATACCGATTAGTCCGATTTAATATCCCTCCCTTCGCCTGAAACTGCGACACTAGATTGAAATCGTGATCGACCCAATAAAGACCCGTTTACCTTGACCAGAGCTTTGATCTCCTCATCCGTCAGCTTCTCCTGTTGTCGCGACTCCAAAAACTTTGTGAAGGTCGCTAACGTAATGACTTGAGACTTTGATGTGTCTACTCCTGAGCAGTTGTTCACTATACTTGCTGCGGCAACAGCGTCAAATATTTGCTTTTTATGTAAATTACTGGTGGTTTTGTATTCGTGAGAGTCTATAGAGTTATTTCTCGTAAGAAGACCTGACAATAACAATAATAAAACCGTTATCGAATTAATTCCATATTTATATTACGTAGTCTAAAATTTATTAAATATTTTATTTACCAATTCGTTGTGGAGTTGCATCACTTGTTTGTCGCAGTACGGATGGACGAGCATTGAAATCCCTGAGGGAGCCATCGCTTTGACTACGACATGTGATAGCCAGCTGTCCGAAGAGGTCCCTCAGATCCTTCCTGGCTCTCAAACTGAATGAACGAAAGAGCGCAACGAATTCAACGAAGTTCAATTGCGTTTCATACATGATTGACGTGGCACGAGCCTTAACTTGCCATGGAGCCTCAGAACCAGCGCTCATCCCGCTTGATCCATTTCTGTCCTTCTCTCTGGCAACACATAATAAACTACCCTCGAATTATTGTATGGTAATCAGAGAGGAAAATTAACAGTTTTTAATAATATCTTAATTTCTCTTACCTCTGTAAACTAGAATATGGTAAGTTTGAAGTAACGATTCTTTCAGCTGAACCTGGTGGACTTCGTGGTGGTACACGCTCCCTGCTAGATCTTGGGGATGCTGGTATGATTCTGGTTAGGGATTCTCTGCTGCCAGTAATATGTCGTATAGGTGCCGTCGTTAAACCGCCATCGGACGACGAGGAATCGTACTGCTTAAAACTCAGTTCCTGCATAAGATAAGAAAAAAAAAATGAATGTAGACCCCAAGAAAACTAAGAAAAGGTACGGATGGTCCAGGCTGTCTAACCTTGGTCAAAGCATGAATATTTCCAATAGACTTGGTTTTTTTTCCTTTTACATTCCTACGACGAAATGTCCCACTACCAGTTGGTGACAAGGTACCAACACTGTCAGTCATTGACCAGTCGCGACCACCAAAGGCTCGAATGGCATCAGCTGTCATTGGCTCAAGACAACCCTCCTCGTAATACAGTTGTAGATATTTTTCCTTGAGCCAACGGGATCTTCTATCAGTTAGTTGTTGTTGACGTTTCAACCCTCTTAGAATCCAACAAAGTCCCATGTACCATATTCTACAAGACAGAAAATCCTTTTAAATCCATTCGTTGACACAGTTAATCACGAGGTTCAAGTGAAAAAGTAATATTCACGTGGAATGAAAAGTATGAAACACATATGATATTGGTCATATTTATTATTTCTTAAATTAAGGATAGGTAGGGCTGGTTAATCCCTTGAATGTTTAAAGGGCGGCGCGCCATATCGATTCGAATGCGTCCCACCCATATGTGCAGTTCATCTGTGCATGACTGCACTTCTATATGCATTAACTAATTACCATGCAACCTGCATACTCAGTCATTCTTCTACTTAACCGAGTAAAGTTCGCCGATTCCTGCTAACATAATCTTGATTGTAACGCATATACAATATATTCGTATAACGCAAACTAATAATGTAATGTAATATAACATCACGCCATTTCTTCATCAAGAGAGATCATCAAATCAACGACCAAATGTGAATTAGGGATGTTGTAAAAGGGGTGATCGTTGACCATGCGTTAACTCCGCTCAATTTTTTGCCGAGAAAAATTCGGCTCTTGGGGTTTTACCATTGAATGAGTATATTATTTGATATTTATTTCATTATTTTTCCAATTTTACTCTCTTTTTATACGAATTCAACGAAACACGTGAATACCACAAACTGTGTGGGACGTCGTTTTGGACTATTGATCGATCCTCGTAGAATGGGGCCAAAAGCATTTCAAAAGCTGCACCAAATCGTGATCCACGTGAAAAGGCTGAATTCTAGTTAGAAAATATAAAATTGGCCAGTGCGTTTTTCTACCTTTTTTTTTTTATTAACGAAATGAATGAAATAATGACACGTCTACCAATATCATTATTCTCGTGGGATATTTTGCACGATGATATACAAAATACAATGGCAATTTGTACAAAAGAGTCAAGATAATTATTGTCGTATAAGTACTCATAATAAAGTGATATACACACTGCAAATTTTTTTTCTGGGTGGAAAATAATGTATGAGGGTTCATTATGGTTAGTCTATATGATTTACAGAGTGATTACTGTTACGCAAGAGGGATAGGAACCAGAGAGAGAGAGAAGAGGCTTATAGGAAATGCACTATAAAACAAACATTTAATTTCGTTTTAATTAATAAGGCATTGAAAGCGCAATGCACAACATTAAGCTTGTATTGCATTTTAATGACAGCCATTATGTAATTTCGTTGTGAAACAACCAAACTTTTAGATATCTAATAAAATTATAACGTCAAATTGATGGAAAGATAAGGCAACTGGACTTAAGCTATAACTGAGTAGAAAACAGAAATGACAGCAAGGACGGGTGTAACAGCTCTTTGGGTTTTTCGCAACGAGTTGAACCGATTTGTATCGTATCGACATGAAGGAAGGAAGTCTGAGGAGAGAACTCACTTGCTGAGGGCTGGAGGGCAGAGTAGAAAGATGAGGCGATTATCAGAGATAGAGGTGCCATACATCATTCCAATGCAAGAATCAGAACCAGGTAGTCCGTATCTCTTGCATATCATCCGTAAGTCTGCCTCTCGATCTCTTTCACAGCATCCGATCATGACCTCTTTGACGGAACTGAGGTCGAGATATCCATCCTCGAGGGTGACCGCGGCGCAATCGGATTGCTGACTAGCATACTTGGCAACCAGACCAGCTGGTACAGTATCTTCCGGATTGGTAGTCAGCGAATACTCGGTAGACGTAGGTGGTACACCAGCAGTCTTCAGAGGGCTCCAGGGAGGCTTCTCCCAGATAAAGGTCCCGCAGGCTCTATCAATCCTGGCAAAAACTAGGGCAGTCCTGGAAGTCCCACTTTCGCAGTCCCAGTGTACCAGGGTTGTGCCGTGATGTAATACCTAGAAACAATCATCCCTTAAACTAATCCACAGAGGTATAGACACTCTAACTCAATAATACAATTCTTTTGTAGGGTAGTATCATGAATCGACCAATCTATAGAAACGATGAAAGAAATAGAAGGGCTATGCCACAAAAGGGACTTGTATCAGATCCTTCCGAAATAACGGAGAGTAACATTCGAAGCGACTGAAACAGGATAAACGTCCGTCGTTATCCTCACAATTTTTCACATCACTGAATATACTGGTAATGACGGGAAATCATCAGCCCTTATACCCAACAGAGTTCTCTAACCTTAATACCCAACCCCGTGTATACAATGAAGATCATTAATATCCTATAATCAATAACATTAATAAAGAAAATAAATTCCTTAACAATAATGAACAAAGTCAACAATAGTCGATGGTGACGGTATAAACACAGCAGGTAGCAAAGGCTGGGTTCAATGAGATTACCTGCAGGAGATGAAGATCCATTCCCGTGTGCGGAGCCGCAACCGGAAATAGGGCGACACCATGGTCAATGGTTAGGGGTTGAACCGGCTTGTAGGTATCAAGGTCAAGGTGATAATCATTCTCATCACATTCTTCAGCCATGTAAGTCTGTTCCAGGGCTGTGGTGTGTATGCTCAGTGTACGGTGAAGGGAACCAGTACTTGCGTCCCTGCCCCTCGCATGATGATGTTGATGGAAACGGGCGACTTTGTCAAGAACCGCCTTCGTGTCATTGCTCGTGTTCGCGTTGACGTTCACTGGGTCCAGCCTCCTTAAGGAACTACCCCTCGAACTCCACCCTGACGGTGCCGCCGTATTACTTTCCAAATTGATCCTCGCGCCAGGCGAGGATGAAGGCACGTTTTCGAGGGTTTCACCCTCTTTATCCTTACTGCTAGCATGCAAAGTCTCTTTACACTCAGCCGGATACTGAAACAATGAATTGTACATGCCATTAGAAACAACAAACATGATTGGAAGATTGTTTCAATAGGTTAAGAAATTCCGCGGCGATTATTAATCGAATGAAGATTGAAAGTCGATGGTCGATAATTCAACCATAACAAAATCAACCTGCACGGTAACTTCATCCTAGAGGATAAACTGTGAAATCGCGTTACTCTCTATATAACTGTCGACCAGATGGACGTAATGAGATTTCACGAGAGGTCAAGCCAGGAAGGATGTTCACCAGATTCAGATAGTTTGGTCTTGGTTTATATATTACTTGCATACACATGGGGATGGTTTGTCCGGAGTCTGGCGTGGTCACAATTCTCTGGAGATAACTGTTAAGCTCAAGCTAGAAAATAAAATGCGATCGTTTCTAATTTTCTTTTCCTTTGCTTTCCAGATCTGTTTCCTTTAACTTTGAAACCTTCATCTATACGATATGTAGTCCTCACGTGTACCAGGAGGTCTATGACCTCGTTTACTCTTAGCATGCTAACTCCCTTTATCTTTACAATCTATTTGCTGCCAGTATGGAACAAAAAAAGGATATTGCGTGCGAGTACCAAGATAATGGAGTTCCCGAGAGAAACGGTACTGAATGTGTATACGTGGACGAAATAGTATAGTCACGGTATACAAGAATACGAAATGGCGATACTCTGCTTTCTGGAACAAGAAGAGCCACGAAGATGCTACCAAGTTGTTAATTACATTTACAAGGTATCCTATAGCTCTTGCGACGTTCACCGTGTATCCGCAGCTGTTTGTCTAGGTACGTGCCAACCATTTTCACTATCAATCACAGTGAAGGTAAGTTATGTGGATGCTGTTCGTTAAAATCACATTAACCATAATTAAGGAAATTCCCAAATTCGAAAAATCGTATTCAGAGTGACATGACTGTTTAGCATTTTTTTTTGAAAGTAGGTAAAAAATGTTATTATTATTTCTTGTACCTTACTCAAAGTTCTTAAAGAGTATCAAATGATTTTGTACTTTCAAGCTTAACGGGTGTTCTTCAATGAAGAAAAATGAAGTCAGACTCGGTCGATAGTTTAACCGATCAATATCAATTGTCAGAAGCAATTTGATTCGGTGCCTTTGTGTTCAAAAGAGTCGAGCAAAGCGGAACGGCTTTGTCCAATGGCGGCACTTTGTCGTCCTATTATGAATATGCATATCGAGGAGCAGGAACGATGATGATGATATTAAACGACAGGAGCAAGTAGTTTCCGCCGGCCTACAACGATCGTAGCTGCTGGAGGCCGATAGAAACCCCTGCACCAATCGTATTTCTTTCGTTCTCTATCAATTCTATTATCTCTTCCTTTAGTAGGTTTCTTGGTCGATGCAATAAGCTCTAGAATATTAATTCTTTTTCCTTTATTCTTTTTTAAAGTCCAAAGTCGGATAAATAAACCGACTTAATTTTCCGAGGAAATCGTTTCTCGAGGACGCAATCGATTACCGTCAGGTTGTAATACATGGACCTAAGGTATTCTTGAGCTTAGAGGCCTTAAAAATATACCGTGTAAATATTTATCAGGCTGGGTAGACGGTTCCAAGGGAAATCGAGTGGATCAAACGAAAGGAACCTTTTAAAGGAGTTGAAAATATCGACGAAAGATTCAAGGGACAATACCGATTCGTTTCTGCATCTTTTACCGTACTATTTCTTTATTTTTCCAACCGACGCGCTCTTTCTCCTCTCTCTTTGCATCGAACAGGCACGATACGTCCTCAATGCTTCCTGGGAGGAAACTCTGCCTGGATTTTGCGATGAAGTTCCTTGGTAGTTTGCCAAATCGCTCGTGTACCGCTCCGTGAACCTATTTGATCCCAGAACTTTTTCCGCGCTTACCAACGTCCTCGAGTTCGCACCGATACGTTTGAACACACTAGGGAAGTCATGGCGTTTCCCGAAAAAAAAAAAGAAAATTAAAAGAAGCTCCTACTACACGCTACACAGAATACACTATAAGTACACTGATGTCCAGAACTATAATTTTAGGCATTTGTGAACTCACCTTTGAAGCCGAGGCGATGGCTTCGCGTAGCTCGCGCAGAAAAGCTCCGAAAAAGGGCACCACAGGACATTCTGGCATGGCCAGGGCTCGTGCGAGAGCGCGTTCATATTCGGAAGACAGAAGCGCTGAGGAGAGGTATTCCAATACCGGAAGTGGCTCGTTTACGCTCTGCCAGAAGGGCTTGAGCTTATTCGACCTGTGAAGAAAAAGAAGATATGCCATTAGGGATAAAATTAGGGTGCGAAGGGCGTACGCGTAAAAGTGCTGAAGGGATAGAAAGTGAAAACAAAAGGAGAGAAAAATGAAAGGAAGGCCAAGGATTACCACCTTTGACATCCTCCGACCTAACTCTCCCAGTTCTTATATATATGCTTTACGTTGGTATATCCCCCAGGACCTTCGAACTTGAGCTGAACTGAAAATCGCTCGTCTATAGTGTGACAAACTGCAAGATAGTCCAGTAACTTGTCCAGAGGGAAAAGGAGGAGGACGAAAAGGATGTGCCTAGAATGCTGCTTCACCATCACAATGCAGTCACAATTATGCTACCACTTTATAATCCGGTACATTGCAACGGTACGAATTTATTTACTTTTAGGCTTTCTTTTCTCTGTCAACTTTGCTATCCCGATACTAGCTTGCTTTCCCATCTATGAAATTGCCAAAGACATCAGAGAATGCAGAAGCAACTAAAAGAAACTGCCGAAAGGCACATTTCTGCTGTGACCTGACCGTTATTGTTATCGCGCCAAAAATGGTGCGACAGTTGCGTCCAAGATACCTCGTAAAAGAAAAAAATCAAATCGTTTGAAAGCAATCTCCAGCTTTTCTACAGTAGATAACAAGATATAGGGTGACGCTGTACTCAAAATTTCATAAGACACCGAATAACAATAAGAGCTAATACACGTAGTTATGGAGCAGCCATAAGAAAGGGACTTAAATATTTTATAAGAAAACAAAGCTAACGTGACGCGGTAGTAACGTGTCGCATGGACACGTGATACTCGTCCTATCTCTTTGATATTCGCGCGATATTAATAAGGCTTAATAAGCTGTATAATCCGAGTAAAAACTCATGGGTTTACGTGGTCTACCGCTTTTAATTACCAGACATTTAAATTGATTCGCGAGAGCCTCGTTAGCTGCGCGGATAATAATGGAGTCCAGGCTTCCTGGATATTCTGTAAAACATAAGAATGAAAAATGTAATATATAATGATGTACCAGGAATGGATTCTCATAACGAGCTGGTTTCTGCTTTGTTGAAAAATTAATAATTTTTTATACCGAATCATCCATTTTCAACATCCTCAAACGTTATCACGTTTCTATGCATATAGGTACGTGATTTCTTTTATGATCTGATACATTGAGAGTATAGAATTTTATATTCAACAATAAGAATTGCATTAGATATCGACAAGACGGAAAAAAATCTCCGAAAACATATCAATGCCCAGAATCGTGTAAACGTCTCATTTTGTAATTCAGCGTATACACATACGTGTGTGTATATTCGTAGTACGAATCACGATATATTTCTTATTATCATTAGTTAAAGTGTCCTTTGTGAGATGTATTGATTCCTCCTGGCGGTGAACTAGTTTACTAGCCATGCTCCGAGGAACTAACAAATTTAACAGGCGTCCCGACGTCGCAGCGTCTCTTTGGAAATTGTGTTTATATTTCGAAAAGTGTGTTTCGAGACTTAAAACTTTCATAGACGAAGGATGCAGCTACTGTGCTCTAAGTAGCTAGGGAGAGAGAGAGAGAGAGAGAGAGAGAGAGAGAGAGAGAGAGAGAGGGGGGGGGGAGAGAGAGAGAGAGAGAGAGAGAGAAGAGTCTCACTGAACACTCCTGACGTAACCTGCTGTTCAGGATGAGTCGTGCATCGCGCACGATGCACATGACTGGTACCGAAGATCCTTTAGAGATAAGAGAGTCAGGTCGTAAGAGATTAATCCTTATTTGGTAACGATCCCATTTGGTGGGTTCTTATTTTTCTGACCGAAAGATAGAAAGTTATCAGGTTAATATTTATATAGGAAGTTTCAAAAAGTGGCAACGGTTAAGGCATCGACAGTAACACGATTGCCGTACCCTGTTCCGGGCGACACCTACGTTCTGCACATTGCATAATCCATCATACCCTATGCATTACGCAACTGCGTGCCAGATGCAAGCAGCGAGTGGAATGCGCACAGTGAAAATGCAAATGTCCCTTAATCGTGGCCGGATCTCTGTACCAGGATCAAGGACCGTTTGCAGCTGGTTGTACATGTATATATACAATATGTACATAGTTATAAACACATGAGTCTCTTGAGATGGTTGAGAGAAGGATGTTGCAGAAAAGATACTTAAATTTTTGCTGGACCACCTGCCAAGAAGAGTTAACCCAAATCTTATTATAGGCATAAGAGGAAGGATCAACGACCATCATCCCTTGGACCAGGTTCAGAGTCCTTCTTTGGGTTTGAGTATTACGTAAACGACAAGCGTATTCGAGAGACCATCCCAATTGGTCCAAGGAACCCGGGCAGCATCCCAAGCATTCCCGGCACCACGGTACTGTCACTCTCGTACGAAATTACAATCACGCGCAGCCATTTAAGATCCCCCCTCACCATCTCTGAATAAAACATGGATACATATCACAAGAACACGGAGTCTTAAATACTTTTAGGTGAGTATATATATGTATACATACATATATACGTCTAGTGTCTGAATCCGAATTTGAACTTTTTTTTTCTCTAAATATGTGTATAACGTCTGCGAGAAGGTACTGCCGAAATTTCGTGAAAGATATGAACTGGTCTAGAGAACAAGGATGCAAGTATACCTATATTGACTACGTATTTCCATGCACGAGAATCCTGGTGATCGCTATCGACGTGCCATTCTCCAAGAATTACCTAGCAGGGAATTACGATGAACTTCTCATGCGTGTACATAGTTCTAAGTTTAACGTGGTAGTACTTACCAAAACCGGACAGCCTTGCCACCGAAAATCTTGGAGTATTAACATAAATGGTAATTCCGTGCTATACGGACACGAGAAGGGAACAAGAGGATATTTAAAAAATTGGGGAAGGGGTAATAAAGAAGGAACGAGTAAGAGGAGGATATTGAAGATAGAAAAAAAACTTGAAAAAAATGCTTGTTTGTGCAAGAGATAAAATCCGGTATCTCCCTCCTCTCGCGGACACACTATGCTAACTGCCATCGTTGTCAATATCATCAACTGGACCACACGTTACTCCCGGGTACGGGTAGGAACTTCAATAAGCTCTAGAATCTCAATCAAAACGTAGAGTTGCACCATTGGCATTTATGCGTTTCCTGTTCTTACGTCTGCGCATGCGCTAACAATGCCGCCGAGATGAGATAATCTTTTTGCTCAAGCAGACACGGCATAGGTAGGTAGCATCTATGCGGATAGTATAGTAAAGCAGCGTCCATAATTTTTGAAAAATCAGAAATTCTTAACGTCAATTTTTCTGTAAAAAATACCTCTTTCTGTGTATACTATAAAGCTGATAAGGTATAAAAAATTAATCAGCCTTAAATAAAAAAAGTTAAACGTAGAGCGTATCAATGGAACTATCCACTCGTTAAATCACACGGTGTGAATGGTGCCGTAGCCATGCGCGACCATACCGGTAATGAACAATCGCGTGTAGATTATGAGCCTGGCAGGAAAACGTGGCCATTGACGAAGTAGCCATAAATATCGAGACTCGTCGGCTGCACGGAGTCTCCTCCAGGTACGGACAACGGGAGAGAGCATCGTCGTGAGCGAATAAAAGCATGGGAGGATAACGTAGGACATACGAATCGTGAAGTGCGCATGCGCGCAGACATACAACAAACTATTCATAGTTTGCCAAGCAGGAAATGTATCAAACACGGTTAAACATTATTATACTATTGGCTAGAGGCCACTGCGTAAAATCACGTATGACAACCACACACACGTGGTACTGCAAAAAGACATATTGGGTTTCTACATACATGCTTAACCGTAAGGTATATACCGAATTCCCCCGTGGACCATGCATTACGGCGTATACAATAAAGGTAACTTTGAGCCTGGCAAATTATCCAATGATTAATCATTCGAAATGGAAAGATTTGATTGGGTCTGATTCATTTAATTTGAAGTACGATATGGCATGTGGTTCACTTGAGGATACATGGAAATCAAAAGGGAATAAGATGGAGAGCGAGTTTGTACAACCTGTAAATAGTAACTGACGCGCATTCATGTAATTTCCTGGTATAAATCATAAGTCCCTAGCGTGAAGCCTAATGCGAACAAGGTGGCAAGAGTTGGGCCTGAAGTATGGGTCGTAGAAAAAAAAAAGATGGCGAGGATGCGAAAAGGTAGACGCCTCGGTTGGAAAAAGTCCCGGTTCACCGGTCTCTGGTTGAGCACTTACGAGCCTAACCTAAAGGCAACGGTATCGAAGAGTCTATATTGTATCTATATAATATTTTATATCTGTACATACAGCGTGCAATGTTATGGGAGCGAGACAAGCGGAAGTCGATACTGAGATTGACTTTGTGTGATTAATAATAACGCACGTTTGAGAGTCCGGAGACCCTGATGACCTCAGCATCGCGATCCAAAACATATTTCGGCTTTTTTTTTCGAATTTGCCGCGCCGTCACGAAAGAGTCGAAGTGGAGCGCTTGAAGCGCACGGTAACAGTAGCGGGCAAAGTTCGTACCAAAGTAACGTTATGTTTAAACCGCTTTGCGTGATACTTTTAGAGTTTGATGGATTTCACATCTTTTTCTCATACCTCTATGTAACGTTTGACGTATGACGCAAATGATCGTTGAACGTGATTGATTCGGTAGAATGGGTCATTGACTGTGTCAAACTGTCATCGAAAAGATTAATATAGAAAAATGGATGGATCCTTTTCTGCGCTACGGGGTTTCTCGATTGTCAATAAGACTCGCAGCTGAATTTCGTCTATGTTAATTTACTGGCTTTCGAGCAGTGTTTAAAGTGATTCACGGATGATTCGCTCTAAGGCGCCTTAAGGTGTCATTCGCGAATGGCGTAATCTGTCGAAAATAGAAAATAGACACTTCATACCTGTTGTCCAAGAGCGTTACTCGGGGTTACCGGCCCGAACTTTAAGGATCATTTTAGCTTCCGTAATATTAAAAAACAAATTATTTTCTAAAGATCGTTGTAGAATTTTATTCGTTATACATATTATTATATTGCAATTTAAAAAATTAATTACTTATCCACGTCTTATCTCTGGCGTATATATATAATGAGGCAACCGTTCATCATTAAAGCGCATTCACATACGATATATCAAGATACCAAAGCGGGATACCGACAAGTTTTCACGGGCCGAGAGGTAAAACTTTCTGTCGTCATGTAAGTATCAGCGAGTGCGCACGCAATGATTATTTTCACGATCGCGATAATAGATGATGCGTGTCGTTCTGCGTAGCACAGTTACGATACCCGAAGCAGGGCGAGTTTCAAGCTCCAGGGGATCGAATACTCAATACACGATATGCTCTCCCGCTCGCGATTAATTGCAATTGCACCATTGCTCAGTTGCATGCTAGCCATTCGCCAATACAACCTGCATGAGATATTGCAAACATTTTTTTTACGAATAAATTATTAAAACCGACTTTTTCAAGTTTTCAACAACACATTCAATTCTTTTTTACACTGTATCATCATATTGCCTACACATTGATATGGAGCAGAAATCGTGAAACGAATAAATTTATAAAAATTTAAAAAATGTCGTTCGAACCATAAACAAATAATGAGGGATGGATGACGTATATAAATTTTGGGCCTCATGAATTCTCAACGTAGTATGAATTGTCAATCTCGCATCGGCTTAAGTGAAATGGAATGGAACAGGGCGTCGCGACGGATGCACATCGAGAGGCCCCAATCTACACGTGTATACGTGTGTAAACGAGAGACGGGGACACGAATCAAATCTGTCAAGTGGAGCAACGAAGGCGCGCAATACCTAATTTGTTGCTCCGTTAAGCGTACGGGCGGCGTCGTGTCAACGTTTGGAGTGACAAGGCCCTGACAAGGCCCACGATTGGGCAAGAGAGATCCCAGCTTCTTCTGATTTGCATCGAGCGTACACAGAGATTGAGATCTTTGATTTGGTCCTGGAGTGCGTAAAGATGCAATTAAGCTCTGACGGATGAATACAGCCTCACGTAGAGTATAATGCGCCTCGACGACGTTGAATGACAGTAAAATTTTTCATCGTGCCCAAAAGTCATCGAATCTTGTACTTTCCGTAGGAACATTAATTCCGTCTGCATAATTATATTGGAGGGTAGAAAGTTTTCCTATGGAATTCACGATCTTGAATAATTCGAGTATCCAAATCAGTGTATAAAATCACTATAGGCTGGGACGTTACCTTACGGGACGATGAAAATGTTGCACAACGATGATCGTCCATAAATAACACCCACGCCATTCACACGTACGTCATTCGAGTGTCTGGACTGTACTGCACTCCATTTAACATAATCATCGGCTTGTGCCGCCTACTTCAAACGTTAGCGTTGTCCGTGAAGAGTTAACGAGAGAAGATGTAAGCAAGCGAAAGAAAGAGAGAGAGTGAGAGGAAGAGACAGATAGATTGGTTCATTGTAATATCGTAAGGATGAGGAAAAGAGAAAGATAAAAAAAGGTAAAAAGAAATAGAAAAAAAGAAAAGAAGATAGGACAAATGAGAGAAAGACTAAGGTGCCAACGATTTCAAAAGAGACGACGAATATACTCGTTCTGAAATTCCAGGGGAAGATTTTGATTTGCCCATTAATCGCATCGAAATAACGGCACCTCTTAGACGTCCATTCTTCGGTCTACCAAAGGCATAAACATCCCAGGCATTAAAATCACTCGACAGACGTATTTGGCACGCGCCAATATCAAGCAGCATTTACAAGCGAACGCGCGTTATAAATTATCATGAGAAATTTAACTATTTTCGTATTTTCATAAAAAGCATCGCCATCATAATAATAACCTAATTGTAAGATGGTGATTCGTTGAATGAGAGATCGTCTAGAGGGAGCGTACGATTATTCGTAGAATCAATTACGTGTACCTACCAGCTGATGATCATCTAACAAGTCAGGTATGACATGTTAACCATACGATTCTCAACGACTGCAAATAAAGTGTCAGTGGTGGAAACTAAAGTCAAGAAAATAGTTATAGTAGGCGAGCTGACCGTATACAGTTTTACGTTAGAGCGTATCGTAGAGAAAATCGTGCAATGACGTAGATTATATCAGGTGAGCCAGGTAAGAGAATCGATAGAGGCAACATGCAGTAATTAAGTATTTTCTAATGGTCGCCGTTTAAATCATTAACGTGGCCCGGATAAATTGCAGAAATTTACAAGATTTTTCCCAGAGTGTCGTGTGGACGTAGCCTGGCGGGAAACAATTATAATTTCTCGTAACAAACGCATAATTATGTAACGAGTATTGCATTACGTTAAATACGAGTCAAGAACCCGGCTTCCATTAGTGGCACGAAAGGAGGACAACTGGCCAAGGTACCAGTGCACGTATGTACTTCTCCCCACTCGACTTAGTCCACTTCTTTTTTTGTTTTTCGACGAAACGCTTAACGGACGAATTGAAATTCCCACGCAGCCGATTAAGGGATTGGTATCCGATCGTCGACATACCAATCATTGCGCGAATTCGTATATGAATTAAGGAGAAGAAATCGAGAGGGAATTAAATTTTTGTTTTAATTAAATCTGATAAAAATATTTTTCTTGTAATCTCAAAATTTCGTCGTTCATCGTACATTTCGCTAAATCGTGAGAAAGGCGTGTCAGAGGGACAACTGTAAATCTAAGCCAAGCTGGACCAGGCTGCTGGAGAGTAAAGTAGGAAGTGCAACCTGCATTGAGAAGAGTAATGGTGGCGTTGCACCTTGGTCTCAACAACAACAGCACAACAACATCGGCTTGGCTAACAAGCTATCAGGAGTAGTAGACACGTTGAAAATATATACAGAAGTATATATATATATATATATATATCAGCTTCTTACACAATGTTAAACCGTGAAACTACTGATACCTTGTGATTCATGAAAAAAAAAGAAGTATCTTGACGGCAACCTTTTGACGTAACATACGCATATAGGGAAGTGCGTATAATGTGGTACAGAGTTAAGGGCCGGCAGCTCTTTATGCACTTGGCATCCCAACGAGACGGGTGTGTCCGAAAGCATGAGGCAGGTAATTTTAAAGCCTTTTTATTGCAACCTGAAAGGGTTGTAATCTTTCAAGAATTTTTTTTTTCAAAATTAGATAACGTATATACCCGAAAAAGTATGAGTTTGCTTGTAATTAAAAATCAAATTTTTGCAGATACACTTTGAAAGGATTGTTAATAGTTACGCAGGTAAACGTACTGTAACTATAATCTCAAAGTATATCTAGAGATGTAAGTTGATCAAGTTAATGCAAGCATGACTATTTAAAAGGACTGGAAGAGTCAAACGTTATTTTTGTGACACCATATACAGCGATGATACCTATATAGGGATACAACAGGTAGGACCGGCCTTGGTCCAATGACCTCGCAAGCAGACCTCAGACCAACAACCACGTTCGGCTCAAGAACCTTCGAATGGAGAATACATCATGCAAGACAGGTTGTTGAACTGCTGTTTTTGATTCGAGGACCGGCAATTATTTCATGGCAAATTTAACACTCGCCGAATATGCCAATTTTTCACGTTACTTATCGCACGTCGAAAGCTTCTCGATTCGTTACACGCAATGAATAGGAGTTTAGAAGATCAAACAGGCTCTGAGTATCCTAATCCCCCCTCCCCCCGGCCCTCCAATAAAACCTCTCTAATCGGTACATCAAGCCATAACAGAGACCAAGAACAATGTTTAAGTTGCACCTGGAATCTTCTTAAGCAGCAACTACTATCTTTACATTTACAATCGGAAGCCGATTAGAAACCTATAACAAGCCTGACAAAATTCATTTAAAATACCGATAACTCTTAAGCACAGATATCAGTATGACACTTCCGGTAATAATGATTTTCCAAAAATCTCATAAAATCCCACGGCTGCGATATAGAATATTTATATTTTCATAAATAAAAAATTAGACTATCCTTAATCGTTAAGGAATATAAAAAAAGGAAAAGGGGATGCTTCGATGTTCATAGAGGTAAAGTGTTTTCTCGTGTAAAATGATCGGTTCGTATCCATCGCTACCGGTCGCACTGGCAAGGCGTGACGAAAAGATCAGTCGACTTTATGATGTCTCTTTCATGGAACATCGCTTACCCCACACTTACCCCACATTTAGCCCCGTCCACGTTACGGACGCGTGTGCAACCATCACCATTTCCATATTCATGGGGCGCAGCCAGCGTAAATTAATATACACCAAGTAACGCAGCCCACGCGCCTACCCAGAGTTCGTCACGCGACGTACCTACGTAAAGGTACGTACATACCTACTTGGTGCCGCCTTTGGTATAGCCAACGTAAGCCAAGCCAAGTTCGAGCTTTATTATTAGCGGCGTACACGTAACGCCTTCTCTCGCGACACTCACCGGTCCTTCTCTAACATTTTATATATGTATCCTTTTTCCCCACCCTTCATGCCATTTTGCAGCCTTTAAACCATCCTTTCGAATGATCAACGCCGAACAACTACACCGAAGGTATAAGGCCGACCTTTGTCAGACAAATAGCCCCGGCCATCCACATTTCCTTGGCTAATTACGTAAATACTCTGTAGTGACCAAGCCGGACTCCCAACGCGAAGATTTAATCTGACCTAAGCACAGAACATAATTCCATATGCAACGTTAACGTAATTTCACGATTATACGGAATTCCTAAACAGATCTTGGAATAGCGCAAGATCAGTATAATGGACCGAATGAGAAATTCATCTCACCTTTCGCGTTTAGTTGAAATATTTTTTTAACGTAAAAGGCAACCCAACGTAACCGCCTCCGTGTTCTGGTGGCAGGCGTAATTCACACTCCGGGAGTCCGTAAACGTTCGTAAAATCGCAACGATTCGTCTTCCGGCTGGTTCGCGAGATTACGATCTCTTCGCGTAATGCCTATACGTTGTCGGGGGGTTAGGCCGGGTTATCGTTGCTACATAGAAAAAGGTGTTCGGTATCCAGGGAAGTAAGTGAATAATATATCCACCGTGTGTCTTTCGTATCTACCATGAGACGTTGCGTTTTATCGATCTCGTTAATAGACACAGGGAAATGGCGACTGGCATTGGCGCGGAGAAAGCTACATAAACCAGAGACAGCAATGCAGCTGCCGAGCCTTGGTGGTTTACGCGACATTACGTAAGGCACCCTCATTCTACATCCCTGATCCTTCGAGCATGGGCGGCGAGCAAAAGAATTTACTTATTTGACACTCGAGTCGGTTTTCCGTGATGCGACACGGTGTGAATATAGGGAAAGTTTTAACAAACCGGTCATACGGTCATTAATCATCGATTTTATTTACGTACGGATGCGCGTAAACAAATCTGAGAAAAGCAGCATCGTGGTATAGAAGTACCTAACCTAAGCCGTCTGTCGACCCTAATGTATCAAGTGTAAAAACTCATATGCGGCATATGTTTGTACGTACTGACAAAAAAATCATAAACTCACAATTCTCTACGTAGGCTATGCATGTACTTGCTTGGAAGCAATGCAATTATTTTGACCTCTTCGCTTATACTTTGTTCCGTCGACACTTCGCGTTCGGTCGTTACTAGCACTCATTCCTCACCTGTCGGCATAACAATGCAACGAATTATAACCACGTTAATAATACGTCGATCTTCCCGAAAATTCTTAAACGGACTGAATGATTGCTTTGATGATTTTTACTTACACGTATGGTACAGGAAACGTTGTGGTACTTGTATGGTTGATACTCGATCACTATGGTGGATACTACAGTACTGCAAAATGTCAACTTTCTCTTGGTGTACATACTTATATCGGTTTATTAGTGCAGAAACGATCGGCGCGAAATTACTGGCATAGGAACAAAACGATCCTTGGTATAAAAACGAATGTAATGAAATTCACGTGTTTGCCGTATGAAAATAAAAAAAGATATCATTCGAAAGGATTACAACATACATGGCAGTCATGATATCCCTTGTATAAGCAAACCCAAGAAATAGTCTCTACGGTCCTGTGCCACTGTGACCCGTATCAAACATTGGCCTCCATAGTAATCCGGGCTCCTGTATTCGGCATAATGATCGGTAGGCTATATGAAGCATTCGTTAACCGCGTCCCGCGCAATTAAGCAAATATGGCACGGGACGATAGAGAGCTTAATTAATTAGTCGCCTCGGTCAATTAACCGACCGGCATTAATCGTTTGTGTTGAGCGTGCATGTGGTACAGTAACGACGCAAACGAATACCATACCGAAGCCAATGACTCCGGATGACAGCCCCTGAAAGTGCGGATCGTCGATCGGCTTTCCACTTAATCATTTCCACACAATGAACGCTCCGGACGCTACGGACAATCCGATCCGTCCGGCAGTTCGGTATGCGTCGACAGCGACAAGCAATCGCCAATCGATGACCGGCATTGTGCGATTAATTTATCGGCATCGATTCCAAGAGACAACGACCCTGACCCTTGTCGATCCTGTGCGGACTGGATCGAACCGCGTTGACACCTGTCACGATCGGTTGGCTATACCTCAGTCTAACTTTGACATAGTCGATACTACAGGTTCGCACGAAACTGCATTACCGACCGAGCTCTCGTTTAAGCCTCTCGCTTTCACTCTGTATATAATTGTATAAGGTTATGACGGTCTTCAGCCATGATGATTCCAAGGATGTCTGACCTATGACTGCCTGAAGGATTCCTCTACTTCTGACGAGTAGTCATGGCTGTACACTGTGCACCAACCTATCAATCATACCGTGACATTTCCCTATATGCTGCAAGTGGGCGTGCAGCTGCGGGGTCGTCACCTCTTGAACCGTGTGAACTTGTATGCAAGTCGAAAACTTTTCGATACCTTATACCGCGGTGAATGGATTGTCCATGTGGAAGTAATACGGAAGTACCGACTTGAAACTGTACACGTCTCTTATTCATGCGCTGAGTATTTCTAGGGATAAGTAAGAATACGGAGGTCAATGGGAATTATTCAACTTTCCATTATGACTTCCAGGATGACGTGGCTGTACATAATTCTCGTTACTACTGTTTCTGAATAATAGAGTAAACCGCTCTGCACTTTGCATTCCTATATTGCCCACCTTTCATACGCTGTTAGTGCTTACTTTATATATGCGCGCGGGTATATGTAACTTTACATATCTATATACTTATATGATCCCGGGAGCATGCAGATGTACATAAATCGCTCATACGTGACATATATGGGTTTTTACAGCCAAGTTGTCCTCGCACGTAGCACACGAGGTGTTCGATGAACGCGACACACTTAACACTGAATCTGACATGGATGGCATCGCTTACGTCACGAAAGGTCAAATCAACAGTCCATAGGTGGACATATATGTAATTTTTAAATGAGGACTTAAAACTATAGATTTTTTCTCGATAATCGGAAGTTATACTATTCTCCGCTTAAATCTACAAATTTACATATACATATGATTCATGGAAGGGGGGATATGTGCAGTAAAAATTATTTATTGTGCAGTGGATATGGTGTAAATCACTGACAAGAAATATAGATAGAAGTATAGCCAATGAGACTATCCTATACTGAGGGCATAGTTTCAAAATGCATGACCAAAGTTTAATACAGGTATAGTCTAGATATGCGTCTGATATGCGCTGAGTATAACATAAGCATAGCTTTCAACATAGCCACCCATATGAATGTTTATGACAGCTAGAAAAAGAAAGAGAGAAGAAACAGTCATTTACCAGAGGATCTTCTTAATTTTCCTTGTGAATAGTTTACTGGTCCAGTTCATCCTTCGACACTCACGATATGCTTACGCAAAGACTAAACCGACCATCGCGATTATTGTTACACTACGTGCGTTTTCGGATACGAATTAATCAATTGTTTATTACGACGACGCGGATTTTCGCGCGCGATAAGGAATGACTGCGATGTTTACCCCTTTTTGGAAGTGAAGGGTATGGGGGGGGAATGATGTGAAATAAGCTGAAATCCCGAGGCAAAAAGCTTAAAAAAAATTATTTTCTTCATACCATGGTCGAAAGTACATGATCGACGCATCGATTTCAGTGTAGAAAGTCTTGGATTTTCGCTGTGCTGCGATAGGGGTTTACACAGCAAATATCCAAAACTTTCTGCACTGAAATCGATGCATCGATCATGTACTTTCAACCATGGTATAAAGAAAAATAGTATACACCACACGGGCAGTAAACTGAGCACCCAGAACTGCTCGATAGAAGGCCCTCGGCTTCGCCTCGGGCATTCTATGGAGCAGTGCCGAAAGCTCAGTTTTCTGCCCTTGTAGTGTAATATACTATATATAGATAGTGAAAAATGAATATCGGAAGAGGAGCCGGACTAAAAAAATCACGATCGGCCCTAGTCGAGTCGACATTAACGAATCACCTGGCAGCAGCGACCGACCGAAGTCGGAAGATCCTCAAGCCATTTACAATTATGGTTAAAGCCTCTATTACTTCCCGACCACTTGCCGAAACTACGATTAGCGTTCCTAGAGAGCGCAATAGGGGATGCTGACGCCAACCCACGACACGTCACCGCTCAAACCGTCTTGACGTATTTATTACGGAGTTGATTGTGATACCAGAATGATACCGCGAAGAAGCTATAGGCCAGCAGAAGAAATGGGAAAAATAAGTAAAACGAAGGAATAGAGAGAGAGAGAGAATAGTGAGCAATACACCTTAGAAAATTAATGTGAAAAAGTGACGAATAAATCACAGTAGAGGGAGGGAGAGGATAACGGAGGAACGGAAGGTCGCGACGATGTCCAAGAGTTCGATACAGGACATCGGCTCTCGGAATACTAAACTACAACCCAACATTTCCTTCCAGTCATTACCAACCCCTACTACTCGAGTACTGATCGTCAAGCACTGCCCTCCTGCGACCAATTTTTCAATTACAATTTATAAACATCAACGATGTTCTGCAATGTGGGTGCAGGCCGGCCGGTGCTTGACAACAGTCCTTACTCTCTAAAGTATAGCTGCGACGCTCCCTGCACCACTCCAAAGTCTTTATTGGCGTAGATATCGTTTTCTAATCTACCGTGCCTGTCATTTAACTGAAAATGAATATGGTACTAGGGATCTGCAAAGTGTGCCAGTTTTCTATATGCCATAGCCACTGTAACATCTAACTATACCTCTACTAGATTTTGATCATACATTTTTTAAGTATATATACATATAATATGGTATAGTCTCATTATCTATACTTCGACTTATGCTTCAGAGTTATCAATTGCAGATTTACTGCATATTAAATTACTCTGACTCGGTGTATCTTTACACGTGTATGCGAATAACTTGATCCGCTATCTCAAAGGTAAGAAAAAATGACGCTTCCCGATTTCGCTTTGACCGATGAAAACAAGCACTATGCTTACGCAAGGGACATACTTCTAAGATTCGCAGAACGGAGGAACAAACACGGCGATCCTTTGTCACACAAAGTATGTAATTCTCTAGCAAGCGTTTCGCACGAAGTCATCGCAATTCGTCGCGTTCATGTAAAGCGTCAAAATGCATATGGCAAAGATCACGTATCCGCTGGATTCTCTTTATATAAGCACCGTGCATGCGCGTACCTATATGCGGATTACCTATTAGCGTAACATGCGTGCGGCATGCTTGGTTGTCGTGTGGGACGGTGCAAGGACGCGTTACGAAATAAGCCTCCACCTTATATATATACCAACACAGAGTAAACTTTGTCGTCGCGACGCGCCTGGTACCTCTTTGCTATAAGGGACTTCTTTCCCGTGTGCGACATCGCGACACGACACACAACAGCGGAGACGCCTCTGGCGCGACCCGAAGACCCACGCGCCTTGCGAAACATTATATCCAAGGTAGACCAGCTTGCAAGTGCGTCGCGACGTCCTTTTGTGCTCAACGCCTTCATATCAATATGGATCCACACTTTTACCTTAGTTCTATCATTCTTTTGTTCTAATCCAATTAACTTATCATTTTATGAACACTTATTAAACCAGCCACGCTTGAGGCCACCTTCTACGAGAGACGTTTTTACGGATATAAATATGGAAATGTAGACAATGGGAGCAGGTAAACGCAGAAGCGAAGGAGATACGACCAGGAGGAGGTAGGATAAGGAGGTCGGGCAATGTACTTATCTAGATTGATGGTCGCAAACATGTGGGTGGGATTTGCCTAAGGGTAGAATTGCATGAAATACGTGTGTACACACATGGGTTCGGATCAAACTCGATCTATGAACCCGCGGCGTATCGGACGGTACAAAGTGGCGCATGAGTAAGATTGATTCCCTTCATTAAGGCTTGGAGATAATTAAACGCGCATCATAATCGAAAAATAAACAGCGCGAACGTCGCAAGCGGAACGGACGCTGCTAATAAGAATAAGAAGGCCTCCGCGATGTTTGCGCACTGTACCTGTACGTCCTATACCGGTGGTCTCTCGGTAAGACTTCTTGATGTCCGTGTGCGCACATTAAAAAGACGTTATACACGTAAACGCCATTTTGAAACTCGTCGAAACTAGAGAGCTGCTTATAGGAGCTGTTTTAAGGTTAGTTAGGGCGGCTTTCAAAGGGCCGGTTGGCTGGTTCATCCCGGTGCGAAAGAACTATATAGAAAAGAGGCTCGAGGCAAGAAGGAAATTGCGTGTCTCGACGATCGATTCTCTTTCTTCGTTGCTATGCGTCCCTTTCTAGCTGAACTCTTGTGCCTGGCAATCGTCATCGTCATTGTCAACTTCGTCCTCGTTGTCGTCGTCGTCGTCATCATCATCATCATCGTCATCATCATCATCAACGCTATCGTCACTATTAGCTTTATCATTATTTTACCTGCTGGACCTCCCACCTACTGTGGCAATGGCTGACCACTTCGACATTCTTTTTATTCCTCGTCGTTCTGCTGCCGCCGTGCGACCGACCACCGGCCGACCCACCGCGGCTCGCCGCTTTTTTGTCGCGAACTTGCGGACTCGCCCGCCGGCGCGTATATACCACTCGCACAGTTTGCGAATTAGCAGGACGAATTGTACTACCGGTCGCTTCGGGCGAACGTGCCGTCGCTTGACTTTCGATGATCGCGGAACAAGCTAGATGAAAATTGAGAGATAAATTCTATATAAATCGTATAAAGTATATATATATATATATATGTATATATATTCTGCATTCATGCTTTACCTCAGCACTTGCGTACATTTGTACTTTCGTTAAATACGAATTTCCTGCAAAATAAATAATACTTGAGCATGCAAGGTTGTTCCGTAATCAGTATGTTTAACCATGCATTTATGCAGTACTTGTAAGATGATTCTACGTACACAATATATGTATGTACCAGGGAAAATCTCGTGGAACTCTAAGTAATGCATTGAGAATATGATTTAGTTTTTATTTTAAGAAATATCCTCTTTTTAATAGCTTTCGATCCCATTGCATGATTGCATCGAAGGAACGTCACGCGAACTGGTTACACTTATTATATCCTTTACGTTTCCGTGAAAACCACAATTAGACACGTGTCAATATACTGGCATAAGGTTTACCGAGCTGTAAAAATAAAATCTTTTATCTGAAGTTCATCGAAAATTCCTAGATGAATCGGTATGCAACTACTCTCTGTATGTATACTGCATATACAATACAGAAAATAGAAATCCTCAGGGTATAAGGCAGAAGATAGTCTTCTAAGGAGTTCTCGAGGAAGGCGTGGAAGTACGCGAGAGGCTCGCGGATGCAATTTAATTTCCCCTTCGTCGATATATCGGCAGCCGAAGCGGTAACGAAAGCGAAAAGAAATCGTTAATTACACTCATCACCGATCGCCCCTTAGATACGGGCGGTTTACTTCGGAATTTCCAGAGATCGAACGTTTGCGATTACTGAAATTTTTACGGATCGGTACGAAGAGCTTCAACTGCTTTACGATCCGCGTTTGGATCGTAGACACGAACCGGTAGCATTTTGTCCAAGACGATCTATCTATATATACCCTACAATGCGTATATATCACGCATGAATGTGTGACGGATCGGCTTACAGCCATGCCACACCCACTCGATGAACCATCGTGAAAAGTACGTACTTCTTGGGAAAAAAAAATATTAAATCGATAAAACAACAAAGAGTATACGTATAGTGGTGAGAGATAAAAAGATAAAAAAAGATCGATAACACGGTAACCGATCTCCTTTCCGGCACAGACGATTTACCGCAGAATTCTCAGAGATCGAGTTCGCCGATACAGGAGCCTCCACGAGGTGACAAGATGACCTTCGATCTTAATAAAAAGAACAAATTGCGAAAACGATCACTGGATGTATCTCGCAAGCGTAATCTTACCTCCCGATACTCAATGGCGAATCGGTCACTCGATTGAAGAAAAAAGAGACGAAAAAAAAAAGAGAATAAAGAAAGCCACGCAACGGTATCCTACCGGTATGACTTTCACCGTTCGCACGTTTACGTAATCACCATTCGCAGAGAAAAGATTCAGTGACTTACTTCCTGGATGAAAATTCCGGATAAATTCAAAGACATTCAAGATTTCCACAGTTCGTCTCATAACCTAAAAATCCCATGCAGCTGTTACTATAACCTACAGCGTTACGCACCGTGTATTCTACTATACGTGGTATGCATTGCACTATGTCCAGTAGGATGTTCACCACGCAATTTCGAGTGGATAGAACCATAGTGGCAACATGCAAGGCAAGATAGAAAATAGTGTTCGAAGCGACTCGGATAATAATTTCGCGGCCGGCAAAGGCCGGACAAAGTGTACACGGTGGCCGTGTAAAAAAAAAGGCGTCACGTTTCGCGTTTTCTTCGTCGTCGGGGGGAAACGACGCGGAACGAGAAGGCAAGAGGGGAGGGTATAGGTAGAACCATTCCCTTCCCAGAAGCAGGAAAGAAGGGTCCTCTTAGCCAGTGTTCACTCTGTTCGCTGTGTTTACTCCGGCAGGAGTGTTAGCAGTGCAATGTAGCAGTGTTCGTTGCGGTCGCACCAAGAAGAGAGCTAGCGCGACACGACCGCTCCAAGATCTCTTCGTCTGTCCTTATTCAACCTTATCCCATGGATGTGCGGCGAACCGATGAACGACCTTCACTTAGCCTACACTTCACGTAGCAAAAAGGAGAGCAGGATGACTCTCGAAACATCAGAGGACTTGGCGCCCGCCGCTACTGATATCAGCCTCCTATACCAATCCGCCCCGTAGCAAAATTGCACTGGAATTGTCAGGACGATATAGTTATAGGATATTATACATAGATGGACTATACATAGATTTTACATAGATATATCAGATCGAGGGATATTGATTAATTAAATTAACGAAGGAAATGAATATAACTTTCTTTCCCTTCGAAATTATGACATTTCTAATTTACACGAGTTTTATATAAGTACATCTTGGATTGTGATCACGTGATGACGCGACGTAAACCTAGCTGAGCAGAGGGTCAAAGGCCTCCATTATCTGCCACACCCTGTATATAAAACCGGGCCTTGTTCCGACTGGCATGCGAAATCTGGCTATTGTCAGTGGCAAGTGCGCGTGTCCCATATTCGATAATTGGTATTACCCATACGATGAGCCGACTCGTGTCTACAAATGCTTGATGCCTGCTTCTGTTTTTTTACCCATATTAACCTTAACCCATAGAATAATATTGAATGCACGTTTTACTTCTAAATACACAACAGTCGCATTCCATGAAGCGTACACTTAGCGAAATCAAAATCCGAACAGAAGGGCCGTTCAAAATACCACGTAGATATTCATCTAACACAAAATCATATAGACTCTAAGATTGAAAGTCTCGACGAATAAAAGGAACGCGCTTCTCCATCCTGGTCAATTGTGACGTCGATCTTATGGAATGAGGCGGAGGTAGAGAGAAAGAGAGAGGAAGACAGAGATATGCGAAACTGTACAAAGAAACGCAGGATGCCAAATGAACTAAAAAGTTACCTCAGCGAAAGACTGCATGGAGCCGTAGAGTGCGTTAAAAGAGTAATAGAACGAAAAGACACGAGGGAGAGGAGAGTGTGGCAGGGTCAAGAATCGAAAGTGGATTTCCGCGCGTGCAGTTGCGGCGGGGAGGGTCCATAAGCGTGCTCGGGTTGCACGTGCATGTGCACGCGATGTGCAGGATCTGTCTATCGTTACCCCCGATCATCAGTGAGTAAAAATCAGTCTTAGAAATCGATCCGTGTTCCGGGGTTAATGCACTTATTGCCTGACCAGAAATCTATTCGTAAGCCAAAAAGTCGAGAGGTTGTCAGCATTCGTGTTGCGCATGCGCAGAACGAGTTTTGGCGCATCCTCATAAAATATGATAGTTTAAGTACATTTTATACGAAAAGAAAATCTTATCCGATCTCCTTCAAGTTCATACGCATCTTTGCAACAATTATATCGCTCTTTGGAAACTTTCACACAGATATATACTCTTGTTCGATTATATTGCGTCTAAATGGTCGATAGCACTCAGGCAATAAGAAGCTATTGCAATTAGCATGCTATCGCACGCAGTCAAGGAGTATCGCTACCACGCGACAATATATTAGGATAGCTTCGCCGTCAATGAGGATTCCTACACAATATCACACACGGAGTGAACCTTAATGAAGCTTGTCGGAACATCCGATTGGCCGTAAATAAATTTTACAAAACACGTTTTATAGCAGGACAATTACGAGATGACAGATAGACGGTAGCCCGTGCCGTGTGGATTTGTACAGAAAGATCCGCGAGATGTCTCTAGTGTACGGGTAGTTAACAAGAATAGGAAGTACAGTCTTTACCGAATCGTCAGCGACAGATCAAAAGCAACGAGGATAATAGTAATTTTCACGAGGTACTCGTATGCTGAGAATATTCTTAGTGTCTGCTGTGCGAGTTTAGAACGAGATAATAGGAGGGTGTAGCACGAGAGAATGACGTGGGACAAGAGAGATGGAGAATTCGGACAAACGTAAGATAGAACGGTACCACGGGAATTAAAAGTGGCGCATATTTGCACTGGGTCGATGTACGAACAAAGACGCGGCAGCAAATTCCCGGAGAAGCATAAAATGGCGAGGCAACCGAGCGCCATGGGAATCGCCGCTAATAGCCGCTTAAACGTAAAGTTGTAAAACGACGTGGGCTGCTACCTTGGTTGCCTGACCTAGCCTAGACTCGAGCCAGGCCTAGGCTAAAGGAGGGCCGAACCATAAAATTTCCTGAGGAACGCGACGAAACAAAAGACTTTGCGGCGGATGTATACAATACCTTCACCTACACTAGGGACCTCTACTTTTCTATTCCCTTTTTACTCCTTTCTCTCTTTCTCCCTCATACACTCTCATCTCGCGTATCTACATTTGACTTAAGCTAGTGCACGTCAAGCCACGTACCTATTTAGGTACGAACGCATGCATGGTAACCTGTTACCCTTTTCTACATATTGAGCATATACTACCTGTAAGTAGGTAGATACGCTAATGGCCAGACTGGCTAGACCTTGCCAACCCTGGTATCTATATGTACCTTGGTAATTGTCCTGTGGATCCATCTTATGTAGAACCCGATCCTTATTCAAGGATGCTAAGAAATTTAAACGTCTTTCTGTTATACCGGTCGAAGTGAATTAGAGGGTTGGTCGGGACGCAGTCGGCTGAGCTGAAAAGAACCCAAGCAAATTCTTCCAGCAGTGATTTTACGATGCCTCCAGGCCCCGGCACCTTTACCACCGTGGATGATGGCACCCTGAAATCTCTCGATTTCGAAATTGAAGGTGATAATGGAAAACTTTACAACCCTCTAAATTTGAAATATCACACAGATTCTGTGCCTTTGAGACGTATTGAATTATTAGCTTGATCCAATAATCACTGCTATATATATATATATATATATATATATTGAATATAGATTGGTATATAAATGAATTGTATCTGTACTATCTGTATCCCCTATGCAAACTCAAACTCATCCACTTCCTCTCCTATATGGCTAGATCTCTTTCGCATCCTTCTCTGGATCGCCCACGCCTTATTGCTTACGCAATTTTATTCCTATGCCATTTTTCTCAACTCCGTGAACAGGTTCCATTCCGAGTGGCATAACTTCGATGATCTACGGAATGTGCGATCTTGCGTATACACAGCAATTCTCCTTTGTCTCTGATACAGATATTAATTATTTCGTGAGCCACCATTATACCGATACATTGTCAAGCTACAAATAAATTGTCACGCTAAATTGTCAAGCTACGTGATCCACTAAACAATGGTCGCCGATTAGGTGAATATTTAGTTGCTTTTCCTTAGACTTTAGCATGATTATCCAGTTTCATAGTGACACAATGACTAGCAATTACAATAGCATCGAGAATGACGTTTCAAATAATACTATGGAGTTTGTTCAGTCAAGCAAGATAAAATGATTCTTTTACTCCATTTTGTACTCTCATCCGTTTTTTTATGCTCGAACATCTGCGATTTCTCTACTTGCTTTTTGCCATTGAAAGAGACATAAATTATTTGCATTTATTTGAATTCGATATAATATACCATTTACATGGTATGTCAAATTTTACCTGAAACCAGTGATAAAAAATCTTTTACCAAGACTCGAACCAAGGGGCATCAAATTCTCCTGGCGCCAGAGATATTATTCGTTTTTAAGGTTGAGGTCGCTTACGTAAGTGTTTCATAGGTGTCTATTTACCTGACGCGTTAACGCGGTTACGCTAAACGTGCTACAAACGTGTCACCAGGTTACTTAAAACGACCTGGTGAAACTGCGCAACGATTAAATTAAAGAGAGTGCCTGGCAACGTTTCCCCTGTGCTATGAAAATGACGAGTTAGCGTAGCAGCTTAATTGCCCGGTGGTATTTCATAAGGACTGAAGAAGGTACCATGTTGGACGGACGAAGAATTAAAACAGCAAAGTCGTGACTGCATCATTATCATCCGTGATCTCATCTCTGACGATTTTTATCCCCATCTAGCCACTGCCTATTATATAGGTAACGATATATACATAAGTATATAATAGATCCATGTTAAAATATAGAGCGAGTTATATTAATCTCGTCACGGCTATTTACGGATGAGTTCTTCGAAACGCTTTTATCTGGTTGGAGGATCGAGTGACAAATTGACGGTGAGCTAGGAACACTTCATAGGATCACGATATATTTGAAATTTGTGCGTGACTCGTGCACGTATACTATAGTGCGAGATATCATTCCCAGCTATTGGTCGGTTGACTTCGAGCTACCTACACGTGACGGTTACACGTACAGAGATACCACTGACGTCATGCCAGGAGAGAGTAAAAGTTAATGTCAGACTAACAATGAGCCAGCTCAACTCTCGAGTAGCTGAATAGCGGAGAGTTGTCAGTTACTTGTCGATATCTTAAGAGACATCGTCAATACGATGAACAACAATAACAACAACAAGAATCTTATAGCATCCCACATATAATACACGGTGCACCCACCAGCGTGAACGTAACGTAGGACCATCTGGTCTTGGTCGGCAATGTCACATGGTTAACTATGCACCCTGTGTGCAGGTCGCACCTACACGTGACTTCCAGTATAAAATACAGTCTGACAATAAATTGTCAATACTAGATAGTTGGGCACTTGTGGTATATAATAGTTAGGTGTCTGAGTTCAAAGAGTACCAACTAACTATGGATACTACATGTGTTGTTTAATATGTGGATATTCAAGGTTTTTATTTATTAAGATAGGAACAAATTATTGATATACGTATAATGCACACTCCTACCTGATTCAGTATGTGTTATTAGATGCTCTTCTCGGTCATCAAGAGAATAGATACAGTACAGCATCAACCACTTCACACTTCCTCACAGACACTTCGCGAAGATCCTTCGCTTCCCGATAAATTTCCACTGTCACTGGAGCGTTGGCTTCGAGTAAATACACTCTTGGATCCTGATCGATCCTTTGAATGTGTCAGGGGTCTCTTCTGGTGCAAGGAACGACCAATCGAGTACTGACTTCTTCGCTGCTATCAGTCTTCATTTACTGGGACATCCAGAAGGACGAGCAAACCCTTCGAGGAATCACGGGAATCAAGGTGATCACGTCGCCTTCTGCTACGAGTCATTGACCATCTGGACAAGTTCGAATACAGATCTGATCTGGATTTCTATAAGAATTTTTTTATAAGGATTCTTTGATTCTAAAAGAAATCATGGAGTGCTGTTTTTCCTGTCATATATAATGTCCTCTCAATGATACTGATGAATCATAGTCAAGATCTTCATTGTTTCTTTTCTTTTACTTATCGGTTGTCTTTCTAGGGCTTCTTCGTTGTGATAATTTTGTAATTCTTTATGTTGCCTTATTTTCTTTTGCGCGAAAACTTTATGCCAAGTGGCGAGCACAGAATCTCGCGATGGCACGGGCCTATGGTCTCGGGAGTACTGACAGCGGTCTCCGCTCACCAGAGTAAGGTACACCTTACTACCACTACGTTGGTATTACTCTTTACCACCACCATCACCACATTCTACTACCTCCGGATCCTCTCTCGATCCTCTTTTCCATGATGCGCTCTCCTATCTTCCAGCCTCTCTGCCACCACCAGAATCCCTGCCAATCACCTTCGTTTTTCCTCTGATTGCTTCTTCCATCTTGCCACCTTCCTCGTACCTCTTATTCTGTTCGCTCCTCTTCATCTTCATCTTCTATACCTTCGTCCCGTTCCCTTAGTATTTTTTTCACGTGCGAAAGCCTAAGCACAGCCACGCATCTTCCACGCGGTGGAACTTTAAGTACTAGGGATGCCAGTGTATTTCTGAATCTTGTCAGTCATGCTGAACCCCTTAAATTAACCTTCGACCCTTATCTATTGGCATTTCTGAGAATGGTTTGCGTGCTGAGTTTTAAGAAAGCTGGCTCCAGGGAATGATTGTATTTAGTTAATTAATTACAAATTTATATATGTAAATATACAAAATATACACGTGCAGTCTGCTTAGTTAATTGCCTGAAAGATTTTTAATAATTTTCAACATCTTTACGTACAAACAAATAGACTTAAATAAAATATCCTAAACATCTTACCACATTTAGAAGTATATTATTCTCCTAGCTGTACCAATCTTTCAAAAATCCTCTCAGTGCAAGGAATGAAGAATGATCGGCAGGCCATGCCGAGGCGCCGATTGTTCCAGGCGATTTGAACTAACGATACCAAAAGGGATTAAGGAGTTCGTGTACATCAACTCCTAATCTCGATTCAGCAAAATGATGCTCCGTACACGTTCCGGTCTATTCCATCGAATCCCATCAGAGAAGCAGCTAATAGTAAAGTCCAATCCCTATGCAGAAAATAATTCCTTAAGCAGTCTTTGAATTTTACTCGTGCATACAAGTGGCGAGTGTACGCTTGGAAGTGGCAAGCAACATACTCACGACAGGAAGTCATATAGAAATCCCATGGAAATTCACAGTTTCCGCAGTGACTACTTGGGAGGCAGCGATCCTCTCCAGTTGAATTAACTTAACCTAACGCCTCGTTGCCATATATCTCCAGGGTGGTAATAAAGTAATAAAACAATGACGGTGATTTACGTGGTCCTATGGCAAATGGGCTTACCTAGATTTTTAACCTGGCTCGCGCTCGCGCGCTCAACTCACACGGCCGTTCCTGTGTCAGAACAGGAAAGGGACGATTTATTAGTCCCTTGTGCGACACGTACGCAGATGCGATGAGACCAGATGCTGCGGATTATTTATATAGTTTATAATACGCGCGACCTACCGCTCGCGATGGCTACGAGTAACTGCCTGTCCCATCGAATTACACGTGCTGTACTACTATATATACCGTTTCTGAACGATGCATACAGTGAGATCCAATGCATATTTCGGACTGACGCGAAAATGAAATGCAGATAAATAAACATTAATAACCATAAGTGAAATTTACTGTATGTGTAATTATCCAGTACCCATTAATTAATTATAATTATTCCACGAGTTCTTCAATTTTTTATTAATTATCCCTGTCATAGATTCTTCTGGTTCAATGACGTGAACTGTTCGTATCCCTTGCTACCTACAACAGAGATCCCTTAAGATTTTTCGATGAGTATGCTACGCGAACGTAGATCACATTTGTCACGGCCACATACTATCTCCAGATGCTACCAGCAGAGTCTTCGACGACGGCAACGCGATTGCAGCTCGGACGATCATACAGGACAATTTTAAATTCATATACCTGCCGACCCTGCGCCTCGGGCGCTTCCTTTGTCCCTAAAGTGGTTTCGCGCTGGTGTCTACATGATTTTCGCATTCGCGACACTCGCCAGACCTACATCTAAGATCGATCATATAGGAACAGTGAGGGATATGAATTTCTGAAAATAAAGCTTTAAATTTGTACCGACCTTTCCGCTCCTAGATCACTTAGCAATCCACTAATTATCTATGTACTGATTATGTGAATATAAAGGCTAATATGTATAAAAAAATATACTAAGCACGCAGGTAGTCTTATCGATCCATCGAACAGTTAATAAGACTATGTAGTAAGTATATCATAATTTCTATACTACATAAGGCTCATCCGCATTTGACTGTATGTACGCGTGGACGCGTAGCGTGATATCATGACATCGTGATGCAGATGTTAAGCCTACGAGAGCATAAGTTGGTAGGAGGAAGACATGCTGGTACCCGCTCACATACTATAGCTCTTATATGTTATTAATAATATACAATATTGAAATACCCGTATAGGATAGGATTGGCAGGAGTTTTACTGCGTAGTCGATGCTTTTGCGTAGGCTAGAAGGCCTGTGTAAACCTATCCCTGTGATGCTGCGTGTCGCCCGGACGTTACCGCCTTTCCTTGCGATTTGCCTGACGATGAGGTTACTCTCGCGTGTACAGTGTGTATATTGCTAATTTATCGTAAGGACGTGTATAACACGGCTTGGGTTCTTTCATGAAATCGCGTGATTTCTGCGATGACAGCCATGCTAGCCGTTTGCATGCGCATATGTCGTAACGATTAGCCCTGTGGGATGCTGTCCGACGTATTATCAAGAACGGTAGCTCTATCAAGGTCCCACGGGACACAATTAGACCTTCTTAGTATGTTTAATACAAAACGGTAGACATTCCATAGATATGGCGTCTCGTATCGCAAAGTACATAGAAATAGATACCCTATTAACTATTTAATATATTCCAGTAGAAAAATGTATCGCAAGAGTAGGTGGGGACGTGACATAACTGTAGCAGCTTACCGACGTCCTCATGTTGCCCGAGGGCTAGTGCTACCTCATATGGGAGGTCTTCATATTTATGCTGATAGGTCCTACTTACATGCCTCCTCACAAAACATTACGACCTCCAACTAGACACGACTAATAATTTTACACAAGTTCCCTCTATATATCAGCCCGCGAATCTCCTTTATCCTGGTTGCATTTTCGTATGCATTTAAAACGGCGACACGATGGCAATAACGATAATTTCTCGACCTTCGTGAATCTTCGTCTCGCGTCACATCTATACCTACACTACCATCCTCGATATTTTCATCGACCCCTTCCATGGCGTGTCTCATTACAAGTACCGATATACCGGGGTACACTCATGAACAAAGTTGACCATCCAGCAACTGTAGTCAGACTATCTACGGCTAGTGCGAGCTATTGGCGGAATTGCAAATTCAAACAAGCCCGCCTGTCAACCCACGCTACTGCGAGTTAGCGAGAGACTTGATTGACGCGGTATTAAAAGTTCCTTAACCTCTGCTACGTATCATGTCGTGAGCGTACTTAACGGGGACTCGATGATTGTCAGCGGCCACACAGGGTGCGCAATGTTGAACGAGGATGAAGAAGGTGAGAGTCGAGAAAAGGGAATGGCGAGTGGAAGCCAGCCGCCATTATTAACATCATCTTCGAGAGCTTCTTCAGTTCACGCGTCCTCGTTCTTCCAGGCTGAAGTTGCTGATCGACCTCGGTGTATTGCTGGCTTGGTCTCTGGATCTCTACATTCTATAAGTGTCTAGCTTACCTACCTACATATCTAGGTACCTACTGTATTATATGCTGTGCTTCTATCATGAGAGGGCGTGACTGACCCTCTGGCTTCGTACACATTCGTGCTACGTAAATGTCAACTGCCTTGGGACATGTTGCTACCGCTACGGATATTAGAATAACAAAAGATCCTTGTTAATTCGATTTGACTGATACAGCATCCTTCTGTCGTCTCTGTATCTCGTTGGATATTCAGTTAACTCGTTGCTGCAGGAGCCATCTTAATTTTTAGCGATCTCACTCTACCGTGAGATTGGGAAGATCTGCGAGGTCTTGGATCCGAAGCTTT
The DNA here is from genome assembly GCA_030142285.1 of Calameuta idolon. NCBI lineage: Eukaryota > Metazoa > Arthropoda > Insecta > Hymenoptera > Cephidae > Calameuta > Calameuta idolon. Next base: position 2,664,941 of record JARQSV010000350.1, on the reverse strand, counting down.
TGTTCAGATCCTTCGCTGCGGCTTATGATGCTGTAGGATTACAATGTTGATGTTAAAAATACAATGGATTTTTAATTCGCAACACTTGGCTGCTAAAATGAAGCTGTCTTCGGTCACTCACCTTATTTCAAGGAAATGGCTGACATTCAAGATTGCTAGAGGTACTAGGCGCATTCCTAGTGTTAGACAGCTTTGCGACGAGATATATCCACTATGAATTATAGGTACAACGTGGGCTCGTAAAACGGGCGTGTTTGAAGATTTTATCCAAGCATTGAAGCGACTGATGGTCATCAAGAGGATATCAGCACGTTTCCTGTGATTTGACGATAGCGAAACTCCCTGCGGAAATTTGAATGAGCTATTAAGCATGAGGTCGTTGTATTGGCCTATTGGTTCAATGATATCGTCAAAAATGTCGCTTCTATGTGTACACTCATAATATAAATTTGGTCGACTGACGCACATTGCAGTGATTATAAATGCGTAAGAGTATCAGACACTGGCATCCATGAATAATGAATCCTACCGTACACCCCGTAACAGCTGGTACTAAGGTCGAGGTCAAAATTAATAGGACAGACTGTTATATACATCGGAACCATGTATCTCGAGTTCGAGATTTCCACAAATATGAATTTCAAATTGCAAACCGCAAATCATAGACGCCTGTATTAATTGAAATGCTTTATGGTATAAGGTAATACCATACGCGGTATACGTCACGGCGAAACTTTCTATAAGCAGTGACGTCCGAGCCAGAATGCAATGGAGTTTAAAAAATTTCTAAATAATTTCTAATATTTAAAAACTCATCGATACTGTTCCATATTTCTTTTTCTTTTACTCACCTGAACGTGTTTGGTCCAGCCGGTCCTACGAACACGTTAAAAACATTTCGAACGTCGCGTGCACGATCGTTAACTGAAACAGGGTAAAGTAGATTTCATTTAAAATAACTCGAGAAGCCGACAGCAGGTATGTAATTTTCGTTCGCACTGTGGAGGCTGCTTTAATCGCGGTCAGCGAAATGAACGTTTAATGGAATCCACGATGGTTTTACAAGGCACCACAGCATTAAGCCACCCTTCTTTTCGAGTTTAGTATCATTGGCGGCAAATTAAAACCGACCTCAAAGTGGCCGAACGAAATTGAAAGTTGAAGAATTGTGCTTGCATGCATCCAGCCGTAGGATCAGCTCTCACGCAAACGAATTCTAATTGAGTCAATTAAATTAATCACTAACACGCTAAACGTTCTTTCGATCCCAGTTAACACCCATAGCCTATCTTGAATTCTACCAGATACCAAGCCTAGTCTCGCTATTTGACCCACCGCTTGAACTTTCCTTGGTCAGTGATGCCAATGCAAAAATTATATCTTTTAATGAAAATCCATCCAGCATCTGCCACGATTGGGGTCTACCTATGCAACCCGTATCTTATCGTCGTTGCATATCAAGATCATTCTCACATGATTTATCACTTATTATACCTAGAAATTATTAGATTCATAACTGCATAACAGCCCCTACCATCGCATCCACCTATCCCGTTTAAACCATATACCCAGTACCTGCCATAGGGAAGTAAATAATAATTAAAAAGAACTCATTCGCATACAAACCAGCGCTAGACATCTTTCGACCATCTGCTTCGAATTCTCTCCAACATTTTCCGCCAATAAAAAAAAATCGTCTTGACTTGATAATCTTCGTCTTATCATGCCTTGGTATATATAATAATTCAGAAACAACTCTCTCGCTAAATCCTGTCCCATCTGGCTCTCTGGCTACCTAACTACCTACTGTCTACCTTCTTACCGGTTATGTACATACGTAGGTACCTGCCTTGGCCAACCTCCACGGCAAATTCTATTATAATATGTAATAGGCGCACGCGCACTCTACGATCTAGAGCCACTCCATAGATCACCAGCAAAGCGGGTAACAAAGCTATCCTCTCAGCAGGATCAGATCTGCCGGTAGCAGCCAGTCAAGCTGGCTTTCGAGTTTCTCGAGACGTCTATCTTTCCGTGTGGTGACCTCGAATCCTTCCAGGGATCCTCCTGAACTCGACCCACGCGACTACCATCTCGTCATTGACTTTTTTCAAGGACTATGTGTGGGCCTGTCCGGTTGCGGTTAACATGGAATTACTACATGCTCAACTACAAAATTGTGTACCAATGCTTTATTATTGCACGGTTCATCTTTGGCTATCGTACTGATTTCTTATTTGGTTCCTTGTTCCTTTCTCGGATACTAGACATGTAGCTAATTGACAAGTTCGATTAGAACTGTCTCAATTAATTTGTATTACTTGACTTGGAAATTATTTCCTATCATCGTACACACTCTTAAATATAGAGACTTTACCTTGTACAATTATCATATGGTACTTAATCATTGCTTAATTTTATTGCATATTGCATCTTATTGCTATAGATCGATGTTAAGATTATTGTTGTTGTTGTTGTTGTTAAACATTAGCTTAATCACTTTCCTCAGCTGTGATAATTTCCGACAGTTTCTGTATGAATTCAAAATTATTATTTCGCATAAAAAACAGTACTATCACACGTCACTGATTAGTATCATGTACGTATGTTACATTTTTTAAAAAACCAGTTATATTCATGGCGGTTCGTCTTAGCCATGCAAATGACTATAATGCAAATGAGATTAATATCATAAGAGTCAATGCATAGGTAATTGAATTAAAGTGACATTACTCGGTTGCATGTCCCATCATAGAAACCGAATACATTGATATCGAAGTGAAAATGTATGAGGGTGCGCAGATAATTCTCATAAAGTCAGTAAGGTATAGTAGTTCTCGATTTTAATGACGATAGCACATTGCCATTAATGAACACATGTACAATCCGCCCCGCCCACGTGCTGCTTTACCATGGAGTTACCGTAGCATTACTATATGTATGTGTCCGGTGTTAGTTAGTAGCGGCGTACTGCTCACTCGATCTCACGTAATCTACATAAATAGTCATAAAATCAACGGTCAGGTAAAGTGGTCGTGATTAAAATAAAGGTGCATCTACGATTAAATCGTGTGCCCCCTTCCCCCTATTAAAAGTAAATTTTCAACCGGTCGATATCACCAGCTGTCACTGCTTTAGTATACAAACGAAGTATAACTCAAGGATAAATGCATATACGTATTTTATAAATCCTCAAAGACACCTTCGATGATATCTAATACCCTCCCTTAATCAGAAATTTAATGCGACTAGTAATTATTAATTGATTATAAAATGATTCGTTATTTTACCAGTCATTGTTTTGACAATGTACCGTAAGGTCTGATACACGCGACTATATTACTGCTGAGTGACGTGACGCTTTGAATGTATATCAATTACAGTGTATAGGCGGTGGATTATTTATTGACATAAATCGAATGAGAAATGCTGGAGCAATAGAGAAAGAAATTAAATGAGAGAAAATAGAGGAGGAATGCTGAACAGCGGGATCGGAACTTCACAAAGGTATCTATGGTGTCCAAATGGAAACCGAAGGTATGATGGTAGGAATGAAAATGATGCTACAGGATTGGTCGGTGTGATGAAATCACCTCGGGTATTAATCTCTATACTGAATTGGACGCGAATCCGTTGCTGAGATGAACTGTTAGCTTTGATATCTCCTTTCCTGCTACGATGAACTCTCTTCCTCGTGAATTCTTTCTTTTTTTTTGTTCTTCGCCGTCATCTTCCTTTACTTTTCTCTGGCTTGGCTGCTCTCTTGTCTACTTCAAGCCTAGAGGGATTACGAGAGTACTCTTCTGGATGGTTGCATTCCTACTTGCTTATAGGTCTACGTATAGACCTGATGCATTTCACTCCTGAGAGATGCGAGTTTATTTACGTATTCGTATCTGGAAAGGAGAAAAACTAGAATGAGAAGTTTGGAAGATTGTGAAACTTGAGGCATTATATTGAATAGTATGGAGAACTACGTGGGTGTATGAAGTATGCGTATTCGTGATACAGTAGGTTGACGATAAACCTGCCGAATGTTTTATACGAGACCGATGTTGGCGGGAATAATAATTATCCCTTGGAATGTACATTACAATATATTCAAACGTTTACAAACATGGTTTGGGCTGGCATACCTGCGCCATTCACAATGACAATCAGAATTGTAGGTGCCATAAGACGCGACAACGGCCTCGGAGAGTTTAGGTGTTTCCACACGGTGTGTATGTAAGTGAATCTTTGATCCGCAGATAGAGGAAACGTTTAACAGATACAAAATGTAATATGATTTCAGTATTATTGTACGTAGGAAGTTTTTACTATTTAGATTCTCTGATGACAGCGGCTAATACGGAGAAGTCATGATTCTCGCAATAGCCAGGGAAGTCAAACATGGCGGTCTTAGGTCTGAATAGATCCTGCTCTCGTCCGCCGGCATTATATGCATTATTCAAATAGCGGTACTAGCTGCCCAACACCTACTAATAACACCAGAAATATTTTTCTTAAGGACGCCTACGCTTGCCCACAGTTAAATACATTTGTGAGCTTTGAAAAGACTCGAGGCGAACCTAGAACAAGCGCCACAGTAAGAAATTGTGGCGCCAACTTCAAAATTATTTCATCGATAGGCCCTTTCAATAATCCTCGAGGAGTTCTATAGTTCCTGATAGGTCTTATCAAATAATTCTGCTACGTAACATCGGTAAAATACCTATTAAAGATACTGGTGACATCATACGCTTTAGTGCAGGCAGGCATGTTGTGCCGGCTTCCAGTGTTGTTTTCCGTTGAGTTCCGAACAGTTCCGGAATAATTCTCGCTAGATCTTACTGTTCTGAGCATAGTTCCGCTCGGCACTATATTGATTAAACATTGCTGGAAGTCAGCACGGCAACGCTGCACTTCTCAGTGTAGGCAGGCACGAGGTGCTGGCTTTTGTCATAGTAAAGCTTATAGAGCTTAAATTGTGTGCTTAAACATAAGATTACGAAGAAAAAAAATATAGTCAGTACCTGATAAGCGGCTTCATTCGAAGGATTGCTCTCGGAACCAGCGGTAAGTAGCGGAGAACGTCTGCCCGTCAAGTTTCAAGCTCACTTCGACTACGACGGGATGTGCATTGTCGACGGAGGTGATGATCACAAAATCCCACTCTCGAACTCGCCGCTACAAGTTAGCGCCATGCTTTTGGTATTGCCTAAAACTGTAACGTTGAGCGTTTTCCTACTCATCTCTGTATTCTCGTCACGCGCGACGAGGTTATGAATGATAATTCTCTGCGGAGCCCATAAACTATTAATTACACCGGCTCTGGCGTCTTGATAATCAGGAGCTGCTATCGGCCGTCTCGTCTACCTAGTATGCACATGCTAAACACGGTCTCCGCATGTATAACACGATTGCCAAGTGCCCTCGGGCCACACGATATTCCCGCGACAATATGTTCTCCGCTAGCCAGAGACGGTTGGTACGTTGCGGGGTATCCACGTACCGACCCTGCTGCCATCTATGAGTAACCCTTATCCTTTACGATAACTAACGCCAGCTAGCAGTGACTACCTAACCTTAGTTCATTTGTTCTACATAACCCTCTGGCTGCTGATTGACGCCTTATGAAGTATTCGTAGTGACGATAGCAGCTTCGGCTAATCAAGATGTTTCGGGAAAAAAATTCACTGCTTTCCTGAGCGAGATGCAGCCTTTGCCGATCTGGACTGGACCTATAGGCCGCAGGCTCTATAGGTGGTCCACGCCTGGCCTGTTCACTATCTTACAACTGGTGCAGGTTCGTTCACCTACCGTTCACACCTCACTGAATATAATACCGCGTGTACCTTCTTGAATTCAAAACCCTCACAAATACATATGTCTCAATATATATTATGTATATCTTAAATAAACAATTCTTACTGCATTCCGTACATACGTAAATGCACACGTCCCCCATAGAATATGCACCAATTTTCTAAAAAATTATAATAAGAACAAGGTTGCGATTTTTCTTATCACATATTAAACCTACCTAGGTCTGATATGAAGATATGAAGCTCTGATATGCGAAAATCTGGAATATATCCTCTTCAGTTACGTGAATAGCTGAAGGTTGTTCTTATGTCGAAAGACTAAGAATTTTCTAATGAATCATTATCTCGAATTGGTTCAGTGTACCCGTTCGTAACCTCTTGTTATCGTAGGAAACTTATCGACTAACAAGTTGTACCCTATAGAAATACAGTAATCCCCATTCTGTTAAAAGATAAGAACACTTTGCTGTGCCGTGCAGCGCCTTACTCGTAGCGGCACTATCCTATCTTACCCCTGGACAGTGGTGGATTCAAAGTGCACCCAAGCGTGATCAAATTTGTCTTTATGAAATTAATACAAATGAAGAGCCAACAAATATTAAAAAAAAAAAAGAAAAATTAATAACACCAAAAATATCTCCATGATAATTAACACATAAATTTCTTCAAATTATCTCAATATACGTAATATAAAATAAATAATGTACAGATCAGTTTCCTTCTGTCGCTAAACTCATAACTTTCGTATAACTTGCCAAAAAAAATCCTAAGAGTATCACAAGCATTCTTGTAATCCATGTACCCATTAAAACGTATTCCCACCTAGTTACTGTCCTCTTTCATAAACTAATTCCAGTACCTATTTCCGTTTACAAACGTCCGAGCACAGTTTCCTTGTCAGTCTATAACACGAGTTCGAATCTGAGCTAAGAACGCATAAAAGCTAAAGAAAATGGCTGTTTCGCAAGGATATTAATTACAACCTACTCGGATGCTGTCTCACAATAAAGCTGGTACTACAATGTAAAAGTGTTTCTTCCTGAATATTCGCTTACATCTTTCGCTCTTTGTCTGTTACGCAAGTTGCGACATACAGATATATAGATGGGTAGGTAAACTTTCAAAGAATGGCCAAATGCATAACACGTAGAACATCGCGGCTATACCAAGCACTCGTATGTCCTAAATCACTTACATCGCGATTACCCAGCGTTCGCGTATATAATTACGTGAAATTATCATTACTCATCATCAATGTACGATCGGCGCATATTTGTTGCTACAGTACTGGGTAGCGCCCCCGGTGACGATAATGATGGAATGATGGTACGCTACTCAATGCACATTGATAGCAATGCACTTGCCATTTCCCTTTTAATTTCCTTCCGTATTACACATACATGCTTTTAAACACATTAAATTTATATTACATACATGCATTTAAAAAAAAATTTTAACAATTTTACAGCATTCTACAGTCTTCCCTAATCATTTTCCATTGTGCGGTCAAGAATATCGAACATGATAGGTCTCCTGGTACAGCGCAATAGAATAATACATCACAGCTCGTTGAAGTACATTACAATTACAATGAATGAGGTATCACATTTAATTATGACATATTCCGCATACCCTGAAGCCCTATTCCAATTAGTAGCAAACTAAGAGTAATATCTCACATGAGCCAGAAAAATCAGAAAAACAACTATAGTTTCTCTTTCATAAATGTATTTAGAATGATATATTAAAAATTAAAAAACTAAGCCCCATTTCGTAGAAGGATCAAAGTGCCCTTTTGATCGGCGGAATGCCCAATCCCAATAAGATTAACAATCACGATTCAGTCCCTAGCAATTCGATACCACCCCATTCTGCGATAATGGTTTCGCCAGAAGGAGTCTAAGTGATGTCCGACCAAGGAAGAGTGACTGACAATGAGAGACGTCTGTTCAGCGAAGCGCTAAGTGGCGGCACCAGTGATCTCTTAATTCAATCACTCGACACTGGAGCAAAAAGCTTCGCTGCACGACCCACCAATTAATTTGGGAAATACACCGTCTGTAAGGATCGTACTGGAGACTCACTTACTTGGCAACGATGACGTCGAAGTTTAGAATGATTTTCCACTACGAGGGCCGCCTCGGTCCATGTTCAACGTTCAGCAATCACGCCTTCTCTAACGAACAAGACTAATCGATTCGTTAGATGACTCCTCCGATGCTTTTGGATATGTTCAAGACCATTCTAACAGCCATCTTAGGACCATTGGACCCTTTCAAGGGCCAAGGTCACTTGAGGTCGTTTAACTTCCGGTATCGTATACCCCCTCCCCCCTCTCCATCCCTCCTTCGGTACCGTTCGATTCTGACTTTACGAAGCACTTTCCACGGTGCGCCCGCTGGGAAGTTTATACTATTACAGGCACTAATCGCCGTGTCTGATAAAGCCTGGACCATTACGCACCTCGATATCGTTTGTTATAACCTCGACTATGGCGCATCTGGTGATTCTAACGTGACCCGAAGATCAGCGGAGGCGCAACTGGGGCTCCTCTTGAAGAATCGAATTATCGTTGGATGTATATGTGTATAGAGTACACCATGGTACACGTCTACTTGAACTGGAGGATTTTACCTTGTTGTAGGAGGCGAGCAGCACGAGCGGCTCTTTGTACGAGGGATTACATGGGAAACGTAGCGGTGTAAATAAAACCAGATAGCCAGAGGAGGCGAGATGCCTTTCGATCCCGATCAACTTTATTGCCTTACCGTTCGTCAACTTATTGACCCCGGCACTTCGTGAATGAACTTCGACACAGTCAGAGGAAGAAACAGAATCCGATGCATCGGCTTATATACTCCGACCTTATCCTTTTGATTATTCTACCTGCTATTCTACACGGGCCTTTAAAAGTTGCTGCATCTTCTCCATATAACTTATATCGAGTACCTATACGAGTAACGTCTACCGAGACATCTTTGGCGACTTTTTTTTTTAACTTCCATATGCGTCAACCCGCCAATGAGAACTCATTGGCAGTGAATATCGGCAGCTGAATGAAAATAAAAGAGGATTAAATCCGTTCATCCGTGAACGACAGAAGGACGAAGGAGAAACATGCTGCTTGAAACAGCCCTCCTCGACCTAAAGTCGATGACCTTAGAACTCGCGAAGTCAGTGTTACCTACAGATTTAAACAACTGAAAATGTATGAACTATCTGCTTAATATTTTGAGAAAGAAAAAGATTGTCAGTTTCCCGTATTTCATCTATAATGTATCAATTGATTTATTTAAAAAAGGCTGTATAATCTTATCACAGGTCCACGTTCACTTAGGGCGCATACCAAGACTCTTAGCGAAAATTAATGCGAGCGTAAATGATGACGTATATACGATGGTACTGAGTGATCCATTCATAAGGCAAAGGACAGTAGAATGGACAGCTTCTTTCAGCTCCCACTGCTAGAAAATCATTTCAGCCATTCGATTTGACTTGGCTGTGACGGTTTTCATGATGGACAATGGCACGCTCTCATTAGGCAAAGGTTAAGCCGCAATTAAATAACAATTACACTGTTAAATAGTGAATACTCCCGTCGAGACGCCACAATAATAGATCACAATGGTCAAATGTGCTATATCTATCCTTGGAGGATGAACCCACCTGGCATGTGCCAAGTGAGGCTTCATTACGTAAACGTCCATTCACACCATCTGAATTGAATAAGGAATCTCAGTGTACAAAATGAGGATAAGATCAAACTCATTCCTACACAAATGCACCTTCAAGATTTCATTAAATGACTACCCAAGTGAACGGGAAATCAAAAGAATAGAACATTCTTGTTCAATGTATCTACATGAAATTCACTTTTTCTAAGTTACCTGATCCATTGTAAAACGCTATAATTCCCTATTATCCTGTCTAGGGAATTCCGAGGACTACCCGGATTCCCCACGGACACGTCTCTGAGCGGAAAAATCAATTAACGATGGTGTAACTGCTATAGGGAACACTCATTGCTGTATACAATAATTATCTATGAATATGGTATACAAAGATGGCGAATTGTCTTCGAAGAATCTATACGCTTAAGGATATTCCTATGATGGCGTTTCTCTAGAGAATTACTAAAGATTTTAAAAGACCATATATAAGTTAAGCAGTTCTGACACATGCTTCAGTCGCTCAGTCTACGACCCCGACTTCTTATTACATATGTATAAGTATATTATCTTAACAGACTATACTACCTTTTTAGACATACTGACACAATTCCATCTATGGGAAAGCACGAGGTCTTTCCATGAACTCGGTACGTGCGAGAGAACAGTACTTATTTCCGTCGATTGCGTCTCATTTCGCTCCCAGTATTCGTATCGAGGACAGTTCGTACCCATGAGCCTTACTTTATAAGGAAGATCATATATCCTACATGCGATCAATACCAATTGTCAGACTATCAATACGGTGGATATCGCAAAAGTTTTATGCCATTGTAAAGTATTATAATGTACTTTAATATGTAACGATATTGATATGTTAACTAGTATACAGTGAAAAGTTCATTAAAGATATTTTTATAAGAAGTTGCGAAATTCCTTGGACATGGATATCGATAAAATATCCCGAGGTCCGCTAACGTATATAAAAAGAACGAAGACAATGCACGCACGCTCTCGTTAAGCCGGAAAATATATTTCACTGTAAGTCCACGGCGTCGTTATAAAGCCATGCCAGGAGAGTTCGTTAATTACCATAAAATAGACTCTAATTATTGCAAAATGCCAAGCGCAGCCATTGCAAGATGTACGTGATATAACCTGTGTGAGAAAATTGAATTTTTTTGGATATATAATATATATATCCAAAGGTGAGTATAAGAGGTACTAAAAAAAAAAAACGTAGTATACTCAACGGTGACAGTAAATATTACTGCAAACTCTAATTACGATTGGACCAGCTTGAACGATTTCATTGGTGTCCATTACTCAGAAACCGTTACGGCCTCCGCCATTCTTCAACGAGAATGTATGGATGTATTTACTCTGCTTTTATTTGGAAAAGCCATTGTCTTCTTGGGCGGCGATTGCGAGACCCCAGAACTAACACTGGATCTATATCTTAAAGAGCTGTAAAGTTCTTGCCGAGTTAAGCAACAATGAGGACCGATCAATCGTGTTTCTGATCTCCAGAAGTTCCCGAACACCGACACTCTGAATGGTTACGTTTCAAGCATTCAAATTTAGCCACCCCATAGATAATAAGTGACACTTGGTAGAGAAAATGTGTAATATACTATAAAGCCAAAAAATTCCCTACCAATCAAAGTTTATCGAAGTTAATCCAAATATTTACCAACATCAAACGCCCAGAAGACTAGACCTAGTAGCTACGGCTACCGAGTACTTTTACATGGGAATAATAACGCCTGTGCGATCCGACAAGCACAACGCCATTGATAGGCCATATGGCGTGTGCACATTCCATGGATTTAATTGCCTTATACCGTGTGGTTATATAGCCTCTTGTAATGTGGACTCACATGTTATATACATACGTGCTTTTATAGGCGCGAAGCTCAATAAATAATAACTAGGGCATAGCACAGTGTTTATTATGCTCTCCCATTACTATATACTTTCTTGATTGTTTTACTAATCAACATTTTAATTATCCAGCTAAACATCACGGAGGTTAACGGTTTTGTACAAGTTTGATACGTCTATGAAATTGACTAGGAGCAAGCTTAACGAGACTGGTCAAAGCGTATGAACTTCATTAAAATCTGTTGTTACTTACCACCATGAAATCCTAATTACATGAATCCCATAAAAGCCGCCGATCCTTTTGACTCGGAATGAACACCATGGGAATTATATTACATAGTAAATAAACATAGTTATCTGCCACTATAAATTCTAAAATGTTTCACTGCCTACCTATATCCAATTTAGTATGGTGTCTGTTTTTGTTATACCGACGGATAAAATGTTGACTCCATATTAAATTTCTGTCACATATGAATTGCTTATTGATAGTATCATGTCTTATATATTCAGTACTTGATGCTACTTGCCAGTAAAACGGTACTTTTGTATCACAATTTACTTTAAGATATTAGTCTTCATTCGGTTGACACATTAGCGCGAAGCTGAGCCTCCATGATAGTTTTGGACATTTATTATTTGGCGGAAGGTGCCATCTCCCGGTGGGCAAGGCCACTTACTCAACCGGACACCCCATAGAGAAATATAGTTTGTACTGTCAGGAGGCGCTGTTTGCTTTGCCTTGTATTATTATTCAAATTAACTCCTCTTCGGGTCGCGTTTATCTTGAATTTCGGTTATAAATCTCAAGTACGGGTACATATTATTCTCATGTAGCCGTACGTGCCCGCGTATACATATATGCACAATATAAAAGTTATATACAGAGTTTATGTGACGTTACATAAGGGAGGATCATTACGAAATATACGCGACCGACCAATACGTAAATTCTTATATGCTATAAGCCAAGGTAGGTATGGTGTATATATATACGTGTAAACGTGTCGGACTGGGTACTTGTATCAACGTCATTTTCATTAATTACCGACCGAGCAAACATCGTAGTAGGTCTTTTCAGAGTTGCCTTAATTAAAGTACAGGTCTTAGTCATTGAACGGACGTTGATGGTGAATTTAACATTCATTTTTGGAAATGAACATCGGTGAACTCGTATAAAACTGCTGGTAAGACCGTATAAGACTTTTCTTTGACAACTAATAAGAATGCAGCTTCTGAAAGACTCGAAAGTATAACTCAGTGACTGCCATATATTGAACCAGAAAGGCTGTGCTTCGATTTGCAAACGAGTTTCTTTTAATTAATCAGCTTCCTCGACTCTCACTCTTCCGAATCGTCGGAGCTGTTCGTCCTTGCGTCACTCCTTGGATACATATATGTTGACGTAACTGCACAGGAGTTTTGGGATCAATTATACCAGGTAAATTTATTATGAAAGTACAAGTGAAAGTTTGAAAACAAAATATATAATTATACTTAAACCATATTGCTTCGTTGATCCTTCGCTAAAAGGTTCAAGCGTTGAATAATTTTTTTATCAGACATTAAAAACAGAGTCTGTCAATAATATTTTCGTAATAAGATTATTCAATCGACCATACAGTACCAGTGAATTAAAGATCTAATTAACGTAGATGGCCTAATAACATAAAAGTCATTGTCGACGAGATACTGGACTTCGTCAAACCGGATCCGTTATATAAATAAACCATTCGTATCACTTTGTCGATTTCGTCTGCTAATTTGGTCAGCGAAACGTAGATCGACCATAATCAGTTACGTTACGAGCCTATCATAAAACCGCGCCCACGATTAACCTCTCTTAATCTCTTTTTCTCCTTTCGCTCATTTTCTTACTCTCTCGACCCATGGTGCCACTATAGCTAATTAATAATTTATAACAACTCCCCCAGTACTAAGTTACGTCACGAGTTTGGATCAAGAAGAGACCAGTCGGGTCCTTTATCCTGACGATGAGAGCAACACTATAAGATATTTTCAGGATTTACTATAGCAATAAAGATACATATATATATATGAGAGTATGATGATTGCGTGATTCTACTGATAAACATCATTCGAAACTTCACTTTATGGACTCGACGACTCATCCACATATTACATACATACGTAATATCACGGTTTATCGTATAACGACCAACTGTAAGACATGGAAAATATTACAGAATATCTTTGTTCCAGCCATCGCATGTTTCTTGAACGATACCGTAGTTATGCTCGTTTCTGTAAATCTTATTCTTTCTCACCATTTTATGCGATCAACCATTGAAATCTTCAAGCGCGACGCGAACACGAGTATACACACGTCTAGCCGGCATTACATTGCCTTCCGTTAATGTTACGTTACAATACACATTATGATGCGTGAGAAGACAAAGTTTGTGAAACGCTACTCTCCCGGTTCAATCTGCAATCCCGATCACGCAAGATCTTTAATCTTCCATAGTAAGATCCTTGATCTCTAGAGATATGAGATCTCATCCCGACGAGTATCATACATTTACACACTGACATCCAGCTTCACTGAAGCCATTTTTTTTCTTTTATATACCAAAGCTTAAATATCTGATCATCATCAAAGAATGGATTACGTATTGCGTACATGGTTATATTTATATATATGTATAGTATACTAAGCGATATATATATATATATATATGTATAGTTTTGCATGTTTGGCATAGTTACATAAGACAGCTCTCGCGGATTCCGCATAACGGTTAGCCCGTGAAGTATACGAATTCATTACATTGTTTTGGTCCCATTCGGCTAACAATATGAAAAAGCTAAATCGTCGGCATGACAAAAATGCAATGTTACGTAACGTAAACCGCTTAGTTATATTCTGGCCTCGTAAATTCATCTACACTTTTGGCAAGTGCTGTTACAGCTAGTGGAGGAACAAATTTACCAACAATTTGCATGGGTACTCTATGCGCAGGATATGGACTTTGAGATTTACAGTATTGAATATTCATGCTACACTTTTTTCCTTATCTCGAGTTGCGAAAAGATCTTATACAGTTCCTTAAAGTACTTGGCACTAGGAATAAAGTCTCTGAGTATACATATAGTAACCAAGAGAAACTTAATTGTTTAGCACAATGGACAAGGTATGCCTGTTTTGTATCGCATGACAAGATTCGATCAATAGTATATATATTATAGATTGATCTCAGCATGATACTGTATCACTGTATGGAACAAGAACATATCGAAATCTGATAACTGTTTCTGTTTGGATCCGAAGATCATAACCTTTGACCTGAAAATCATTGACACATTCCAATCACTCTGGTATGGTCCTGAACCTAAATTTGATTGATCGACAATCGTGTGTACAGTATCGATTATTGAATTGACATAAATTTGTATAACCAATCTTATTGAAATTACAAATAGACTAAAGGTGAAAGTCATTTGATAAGTCGAGAAAAATGAACGTGCAACTTTGTTTTCTAAAAAAAGTAAATCATTATTTTGACATTTACTTGATCGATGTCATATGTCAAAATTATATCGTAATTTATATGCAGCTCTATGTACGATTTTATTATGCAATTTTTGTCTGATATTTCATGCACTTGTGATTTCGAAGCTCCTGTAGTCGTAGTTCGTTCTCATGTAATTAGGGCAATACGACTTCTAAAATTACGATAAATTCGCTGGTTATCGGGATAGTGTAACAGGTAATCAAAACGCTACTTTGTTACACTAAAAGAATGCGCTGGGAAGATTTCGTCGGCTATTTGTATCGTCGTGGGAGACGTAAGCGAATTGCGAATATTATCTGTGAAATTCCAACTGATTAACGGAGCTATAATGGTAAAAGATGTATTAACATTTATTGACTGCGAACAGACTGTGCTTCAAAGTCATTAAAATATATATATATGTATATACGTCTCCTCCTCTTTAAATTGACAGCCCTGATTATTTTCCACGTAACAAGGCTACGATTATCTATGACGTATGATATTACAATATTAAAAATATTTCTACTTTCAATTAGTAAGAGATACTCATGTCAATAATCAATTCCCATAATGATCCGTGTAACTACGTCCTAACCAAAGACAATATCCATGTAACTTCCATCCAGTGATTTACCATAATTTAATTGAATCTCTACAATTTTCTAATAGATATCTTACGTAGTTAGCTCGTATGAAATAATCGACAGGGAACAAGACTTGTGCAGCCTAGTATTCTTAACGATATTACTTCGGCCGCCATTAAGGTAATTATAAAAGAAACAGTAACCCCATGGAACAAGTATTTACGTAGCCACCATAATAATAAACCTTGATATATATAGATAAGTACCTCACGCGTTCACCCTAACACATTAGAGTATTCAACTCTTGAAACATTATACATTCGATTTTATTGAGCATGACTAAGGAATCTCAGTAACTTTCATCGTAAGGCAATTATCACCGTTTATCTCTTTGCGGATATTTCATTAGATTATTCATTTATAATGATATATCAGCAATATATTACCATGTTCTATATTAATACTTGAGATGATAACATCAGTCAACGAGATCACACATCGTATCTACGTACCATACAATTTTGTATTATTGACAGAATTTATCAATACAACATGAAGTAATTTAGTACTATAGACAGTACGTGGTATACACATGATACCTGGTATATTGTGAAATATATCCATTTATCTTTTGAAGTACTTTCGACTTTTCCGAAAATGATACCATTATCTAAGTCGTTTCGAACTATTAATAAGAGTCTGGCAGTTATCGTATAATTTTAGCTCTTAGGTTCTACTAATACTTGAACCTTATCTATTTTATGCTAAATCAAGCATCGTTGTTTTAATGTAATCCAGATATGAATGTACCCTTGTGTAGCCGTCAGGTAAACCACCAGCACAGGTATATCCCCAAGATACAATACCAACAATCGTATTATTGTAAATTAAAGGACCACCGCTGTCACTCTAAAAGGAAATGCATATCTTTATCAAAATATTCCTTGAGATACAAAAAATTACTCTCGTTTATCCATATTAATAAAAGAAATATTTACGCTACAAACGCCAACGCCGTATTTCTGAAGTCCACAGAGATGGGAATCATATATCACTAATCCAACGGACGATTGGCAATATGTATTGTTGAGAAGCGTCACGGTAGCTTTTTGTAAGGTTGTTGGGAAAGCGTAGCTAGGGTACAATACGAGACCCCAACCACTGACAGTAGCATCTACGTCACTAGGTGTATCCTCTGTCGGTAACGAGATGATTGATTGACTTGAACTGACAGTCAGTTCCGTGCTGAGCTGATGCAAGAGAATAATAACAAATATTTATCAGATAAGTATAAATATAAATGTATTATTAATCGTTCTTACCCTAATGATGGCGATATCATGGCGTCAAGATGTACTGGGACTGTCGACGTAACCGCTATGATAAGTTAGATTTTGTATCCCGTAGGTGTCGCCACCGGTTGCCAGACTGTTAGTTCCGGTAATAACGGTCAAATCCTCCAAAGGGTAATCGTTCAGTACGTACTCGATGATACAGTGAGCAGCTGTCAAAATATGTTTCGTACTGATGATCGTTCCGCCACAATAATGAATATTTTGGTATCTCAATGATACCTGATGAGGAAACTCAGCACTGTTAGCATTTTCACCACCCACTATTCGCGTGTTCAGGACTCCTCCGCTGATTCCTATTGATTGTTAATAATTCCTTGATTAATTAATTAATTGTCATTAACAATGCTTTACTCACCTTTGACAAGAATACAAATGACCAAAATAGACAGAAGAGAGAAACTCATTTTGACAGGAGTCATTGTCACCTGTCGATACATGGACGCGATGCGAGCTAAAACTCGCGACACATAAACTTCCTTTTATACATGTTGAAATGTTTATCTGCGATATCTAATAAATCCCAACTGATTAAAAGTTATCTACTAGTATTAATTAATTGATCGAAGTACGTACACCCTACGTGATTTCCTATGTTGAAATCGTTCTTAGATTATTGTGATGTAAAATTGATAATTAAGGTGAATCATTTTTGTATAATTATCAAAATGATTTCTCATTTGCATTTCAAATGTTTCTTACGATACTCATTGAATACAAAGTGCATAAGTGCAATCGTGTCGAGGAATATAACAGTAACAAAGACGATTATAATTATTGAAAATCGCAAATCGTGTGGGCCGTATGGTGACGTCACCTGCTCAGTGTCCTCGCCGTGTTTGGAGCGGCGGAGCGTATGGGTCAGTGCGTTGGGCCCACTCATCCGTGGACCCATTATAAGGCCCGTATTACAAGCGATCACCACCGATGTAACTGAACCTTTGTCTCCCCAAGTCACTATGACAACTTGACACGTGTTCAACTTTTTTTCCTTCAACCTTTTCATTAGTAAACGTATAAATTTATGTAAAAGAAATTGAATTACAAAATTTTAGCCCCCTATTTAAATTATCAATCAATATAAAACGTCTTATTATCAATCGATACTATATCAGAGAGAGATTTTGCTGATAGTTTATCTTAGTTTTTGACGATTGAAAATAAAACAGTTCTCAGACGCGCAATAGCATCTCTCAATAATTATCTCTCAAATAGGTTACAAGTGTTAGGTTATCTCCGTTCACGTATCTAAATGCCTGATAAAAAATCAGCATTCATTATTTAGTCGTCTATAGAAACTTTTCGAGGTATTTGGAAATTTTCGATTTAAACTGTAAACTCGGGAGATAGAGTATTGAGTTACTAGATAAAAAGAATTAAAATATTTTGTAGACTGATACAAGTAAGGCAAAGGAGGCTGCTAAGGATATTGTTATATAGAAATATACATTAATAATATAATGAGATAGCTTGCGATGGACTGTGACATAATAAGCTACCTTAGTAAAATCACGGTTACGTGACGCCGGCCGATATCCGCTGGCACAGCAAAATCACGTATACGTGACAACGGCCGTCGAACTTTTAAATGTAACGGGAACACAAGGGGTTGGTTGGCTCGCAGCTCTCTTATGGTAAAACATATATAGACGTAAGGGTGGTGCTAAAGAGAAATATTGTGACCGTGAAGGCTGATCAGAATTTCTGGATACTTGGCACACGCGCTCCAACGTCCTGTGACGTCACAGCACATAAAACCGAAGGTGGCCGGGGTTGCCTCGTGCTATGCAGGTTAGTAGAGCACTGGCGCCGCGACGCCGAGAGACTCGGAGCATTGACGCGATAAAACCATCCCGGGGCGTCCAGCGCGTACTCCCTCTTTTGCCTAAAACGAAAAACACCGTACTAAAATTGCTGTGAGAGGAAATCATTCTCGAAGTTAACCTTTGAGAATGGCATTGGTCAGATGTTGCTTTGAATCTGAAGCACCGGATGTCTTTGAATCTGTAGTAAGAAAGTGCACTGATCCAGGCTGTGAGTAATGATAGAAATATTTAAAAAATTCTATTTCATCACTTATAACTACATGCGAGGTTACTATTTAATGATCATGAAAATATTTAGCACCGATTTTATTTATAATCCTTAAGGGTAGTCCCAGATTGTTTGATTACAATGAGCTGTACCGGCATCATTGTGGGATTATTTATCTCGTAACATTTGTAGATCATACGTGAATCAAACTGTACTTCGATCACGTGCTTTAGGTTAGTTCAAACCGGGAAATTCGTAGTTAAGAAAAAGTCGGCCTTGAATATGTTATCTTAATATGTTGGAAGTATCTGCATCCCTTGCCCTCATTCGAGATAATCATACTTTGATCGATGATAAATATTAGATTAATCTGTTATTTGTATAAAGTTAAAAAAAATATTATCCCTCACCTGACGTTTTTTTTCCTTTTTAAAATTTCATCGATTACAGGCAACCACGCGTTTCTCTTATCTAGCATCAACAGATGCATAAGTGGCACGCACAAATTGATATTGTAATGCATGGAAGTAAAAGCGTGAATATATGTACATACGTATTACCAGAATGGTTTCCCCACGTCTATGCAGATGACAGGCGTCGAGTTGAGAATCTCAAGTACCGTTTTCAACGTAGCGCGAATTATTTATGGCGACTGTGAAAGGTAGTAGGGGGAAAGATAGTAATTTTTTGACAAACTTTGTTGTAGATTCGTCATGCGTCTTTACCGTCGGTACCGTTTGTCCCACATGCAGATCATGGGTTTTAAAAAACTTGATACCTTATATGCGAATTAACCTAAAAAATTATAAAAGATTCAGTAGTATATATGCATATATATAAGTAATAATGGTTATACCTCTTGTGAGCTATCTATGCGTAATGGAGCGCGAAACCCGTTTGCTACTAAGAAAAGAAGTCGAAAACAACGATCTTCTTGTCTGGAGACCTCGAAATTTTAATAAGCTATGCGAAACCTTCGTCGACAACCTCCACGTGCATCATTCACGGTATCTTAACATATTCTTGCGGTATTCAAATTACAAATGGCCCGAAAGCGTACACCTTTCTCTATAATGCGTGATATATAGGTGCTCGTGCAGAAGAGTGACGAAGTTCCTACGATTATTCTACGATTCTATCATTAGTATTAGACTTTACTCTTTGAAATGATTTGACGCTTCTTGCGATTGCTTTAGGAATTACAATTTCCTGCGTGTTGTCGCTCTGTGGCGACATATACCTATATCAGGTATTGATCCGCGAAGACTTATTATTGGCGGCTACCCTTCTTTTTTAAGCCTCGTCCGGACACATACTGTGCATAATGCGCTTTATTTATAGTTTGCGTGTAGACTCTATTATTCATTGAAACTCTTATTTTTGTAGGCGTTCATGAAATGATTGAATTTTAACCTATGCTATACAGAGTTATTCTATATTCTCCCTTTCATGGATTTATAACCCTTAACGGGATTAGGCATACAGTGTTATTGAATACTGTTGAGTTGTAGTCGTTCTACCATAGAAAATACATCAATCGTTCAATTTTGGTTGGTGAAATAATCTTGAATAATCTTATATGCAGTAAATATTATGTGTCTGCAACGATAATATGTTTCTTAGGTGAATTATCATTAATGCTTCGATTTGTAATTTTTGATCAATGAAATGTCATTTGTATAATGCTTTTGGATATTATCTTGTGTATAAATTTGTATAATTGAAACTCTATCGTTGAATATAAAAAAATTAATTTTGTACTTTTCGTTTATTAGAGAATGTAAAGGATAATATTGAATGTGCTAAGAGCAGCTTATGGCTCCATCTGTTAACAGTTAGCCGAGCGTAAATCAACTGATGGTAAAGTAAGATTGAAGTGAATGGAATACGATGACAATAATTATTACGTTGTTATAGCAATATTGTATATTTTCTTTGTATTCTACTATTTAATTTCTGCTTAAGGTCTTATACTTGAATACATATGGCATCTCTTTAAGAAAGTCTTTAATAGCTTATTACTCGGTTATATCGTTTTTTAGGAAACTCCGGATTTTTTATTATCATGCAAGTAATATGTCAACGAAAATCGTAAACAATAGGATTCTTTCCCAAAGAGAAGAACAGGATAAATCCTCTAAAGTTAACAATTGTTCTGACATCAATTTAGCAATAATTAACCTAAAATTGAAAGACTAATAAAATCTCAAACTTTCGATGTGAATTTGAAAAATGTCGGGTCTGATTACTCTTGCATTTAATTTGTATGAATTTAATTGAGACACAACGATGACCTTAGCGTTTCCGGCTCATTTTCGAACATATGTATACTGTTTTGCAGTACTTGAAAATGCTAGAACGAACAGGCCTGTTCATTAGATAATGAATCATACTACTCCGTCGATAAGATATTTCTAATGAATAGTGAGACGTAGTGTGTCGCCGAAGTAGAGTGCGGGTGGACGTGACAAGATGTTCGGTAATGGATACTGTTTCGGAATAGTTATTCAGTTATAAAGGCTTTAGTTTATTCACATGAGACGTATATTTTGGTATACGACATTCATAATCTAGGGAGAATGATAGTAATTGACAGAAATCGTGATGATACTTTACATTTACTGCTCACTTTAATATTCTAGGCTGCTGCTGGTGCTGTTCTGCATTGCGACCAAGGTATAAAAGACTTGTGGACAATATATTTCCAGTCAATCCTCAGGTATGTATTTAAAATATATATTAAATTCCTTATTTTCTTAATTACATAGATGGGTTTTTATATTACTATTTTTGTAATGTTTTATTTTTCGAAGACAATGTTGAATTATATCTTGCATGTTCAGTCCAAGCTTATTGTTCAATAATTCTATGTAACGTATTTTAATAGGAATCTATAATTTGCAACTGCATTGTAATTAAATAAGTGACAGTCATGTTGAGACAATATTACAAGTTCTACTATGATATGCAAAATTATAGTGAATTGATATATTTCTATGTTACTAAAGTACTCAAGGCATATATTCTTGAAAATATAAGGATTATATGAATAATATCAATGTATTATATTTTTTTACAGGATGGCTTGGTCAAAAACAATATGGAAAAGCTGACATTTTATTCTCTCAGTAGTCCTGAAAAGTTGGATAGAATAGGGGAATATTTGTTTCAGCGAGCTTCCAGAGATATTTATAGGTACGTGCAAACAAACTATAGTCCAATATTTTTATATATAACAAACATGGAATATTCTGCTTGAGATAATTTAGTACATATTCGATTTTACTTGCTAGATTGTAAATCTGAAAAACCTTTTAGGAGACATTATTAAAATATACATTACTTAAAATATTTTTGCTACTGTTAACTATCGTATACTGAGTAGTGTCATAAAGAGAAAAATAATAAATCATGTATAATTTTTTATATACGACTCATCACTTCTGCTAGACAGTTTTAAATTAATTGTTTCATCTTTTATTACAAGATTTGCTTACATATTTCTTGTTCTGTATATGATGTAATAGAAGGCGAAATGGATTTGTCATCATCGCAATGGAGGCAATGGATCAGCTATTACTGGCGTGCCATGCCCAAACTCTTAATTTATTTGTTGAGAGTTTTTTAAAGATGGTTCAAAAATTACTAGAATCTACTGAACCAGAGTTACAAATTTTGGCAACTCAGTCTGTGAGTATACATTAAAAGTTGACAATTCATTTATCTATGATTTCCATAGTTCACTTAAATATTTGGAGATTGCAATTGAAATTGTGGGTATGATTAGTCATGTATTTCAAACATAAATACATAATTTATAAATTACATTGCATGTGTTTGTCGTATGTGCTCTCTACTACAATAAAAGATGTGCAGTGAGCTTCTCTAATTTTCGCTACGCCGAGTGGATTATTCAACAGAACAGATTATACAAAATTTTTAATTCAGTTGAACAAAATGCTTTCTTATTCCAGTTTGTTAGTTTTGCCAACATCGAAGAGGACACGCCGTCTTATCACACACGTTACGATTTCTTTGTATCAAAGTTCTCTGCAATGTGCCACTCCAACCACGACGACATGGGAATCCGCAAGCAGATTCGACTCGCAGGGATACAGGGATTGCAGGTGCTGTAGAAGACTTTTTTAAATGCAAAAGTTTCATTTTCGAATTAAATGCACAAATGAATACGTAATTATACCTTTTTTCAGGGTGTCGTAAGAAAGACTCTTTCTGATGATTTAGTAGAAAATATTTGGGAGCCTGTACATATGGATAAAATTGTTCCTTCGCTGTTGTATAATATGCAAAATTTAAGGTACGTATGTCTTGGTCAAAATAATATACAATTATGTTTATTGTTTTTGTTAATTCTTCAACCATTCTATTAGATATTCTGATAAAGAGGATGCGACTCCAGAGAGTCCTGTCGAAGAAAGATCTGATCCACCACAATTCGCAGAAACTTGTATGCGTGAACTCGTTGGACGGGCCTCATTCGGTCACATTCGTTGTGTTATACGGCCAGTATTAAGGTAAATTAATTTTACCATTAAAATATTAATCAAACATTGTCACTTATATATGTTCATAATTTATAGGCATTTAGATAATCATCAACTATGGGTTCCCAATTATTTTGCGATACATACATTTAGAATAATCATGTTCTCCATTCAGGTTGGTTTTATAAATATTGTCCAATTTACGTTTTTTATATAATTAGCTATTTACGTTGTATCTCTTTCCAGTCACAATATTCTTATACCGTGGTCGAAGCTTTAATGACTCATCTTGACGAAAATTCGAAATCCACAGCGAAAATTCGAACGAGCATAGCCGACACTTTGTCAAAAATCATATCTATTGCAGCTGGTGAGAGTGTCGGTAAGGGAATCAAATGATTGATGAATTATTTCAGTAACAAAATTTTACTGGAATTGAATACATAGTAAAGTTTACATATTATTATTCTACCATAATCCAGGTCCATCCGTGTTAGAAATTATCAACTCCTTACTATCTCACCTACGAGTAAGCGTTACCAGAAATCAGTCATCCAGTAGTGATGAGCAACAGTACCAAGAGGCATTGATTAATGCCTTGGGTGAATTTGCAAATCATTTACCGGATTATCAGAAGATCGAGATTATGATGTTTATCATGAGCAAAGTACCCTACAGTCAGCCAGATCGCATTGTGTCTGTTGGAAAAGGAGACGTATTGTTGCAGAGTATTCTCTTAAAGTCTCTTTTAAAAGTAACTATTAAATACATACAGTTTTAGTTGTCTAAACAAATATTTCAATATTTGTATAATTTCAGGTCGGTACAAAATATCAGACAATTCATTTGAATACTACATTTCCACCAAGTTTTCTAGAGCCGCTGCTAAGAATGTCTTTGGCACCAGATGCTGAGATGCGACTTCTTGTTCAAAAAATTTTGCACACATTAATCGACAGACATCACAATATAACGAAATTTGCGAAACCGACGTAAGTCTATGCATTTCAATCATTGTTATTGATGATTAATACTTAAATAAATATAATATATGTCTCTTTATAGCTTGAATGTGGCAGAACTTGATCTGGTTATTGAAAAGTCATCCAGGCCGGATGTAATATTTATACGTAAACACGGTCCTGATATTTACCTAGCTCTTTATGAATCTCTTGAGCTTCCAAGCAATACAGTGGAGAATGTTGAAGCAGTTTATACAACCTTGGCTCTACTCGTCGTAGAATTAGCGTCCGAGGAAACTGTTCTGGAGTTGTTGAGATTAGTCTTGAGTCTCCAAGATTTGGCATTGACAAGCAACCAAATTAGTATCCCTTTAAAATTCAATTTACACGCTATTGTAATATGTCTGTTAGTTTTGATTTCTTATGTTTGCAATATAACATCCCTTATGGATTACGCTAATAAGGTAAGACAGTCATAAATATCTCAAGAAACGTATATACCTGTATATATATATTGATTTGTAAATTGGAAATTTTATTATAAGGTTGTCGAAGCTCGACGTAAGGAGGGATCACATTTACTTCCTGATCTGAAATCTCGTTACGATAGCGATTTGACATCTCGGTTGTTACCATCTTTAATGGTAGATCAAACTGTTGTAAGTGAGTGCCTTAAAGCTGCTGGCCTTGATACAGGAAAGTTTCAACAGGGATCTGGATATAGCAGTAACTCTTTACAACATAGGTATTACATTAATCTAACTTATATGTAGATTCCATTAAATTACATTTATTGCAAATATTTCCTTAGGCACTCCTGGGTTGATAGCGCTGGACGTAACTCCATGGCTGATATCAACACAGTACCTACAGAAGTGGACAGTGCTGGTTCTTCTCCAGGGGTACAAAAGGTATTTTCAAACTTAATATTTACTTTTTTCTTAATCATCATTCGACATCTATGCAGATACTGAAGTTGTGGGCTATGGAAAAGATCCCAAGTTGGGATATTTTTGGTTCTATAAATGCCACTGGACAGCGAAGTTCCTATACAGATGTCAGTGAAGACCTTTCCTACTTCGACATTGTATCTGTCAGTCTGTTATATTTTGCTGTTCCTGATATTCCATTACTCCATATTTTATTATCCCTTTTATTTAATGGCCATATATAAGTGCAGTTTATGCAATCATTAAGAATTTAATTCAAACACGAGGTGTTCTTTTGTATTCAGAAATTACCTGGGGAGGAATTAACGTTTGAGAGTATGAAGAGGATTTTGACAGAAACCAATGACATGCGGCGTGAGGTACAAGAAGAGAAACGAGTGGAGCTTTTACAGTTCTTTAAAAATGCACCATTCCCTGATCTAGTCAGTAAAACCCAACCAAAGGTGATGCATTACATTTATATTATTGAAATTGCTGAATCTGCATAGAATTATATGTATATCTTTGAATATCAAATTTGGATCCAATTAATATTTTGCAGCATGACTTATTACAGAGCAAATTGTCGGAAATATTTACAACGCTGTCAGTAGAACCAAGAAATCCAATACAACCAGGAGTGCCACCGGCCGATGCCAAACCAAGCCAAACACCAGCCTATGAAATTCATTTTCCAGAACTCTTCGTGTATTGAGGACAAACACCAATCATATTTTTTGTTCATTTTATTTATTCAAGACGTAAGTTTTACTCTCGTAAGTTACATACGGGATCATTTAATTGCCTAATATTACGATATCTTTATTTTCACGTTTTATACGATTATTTCAATGGAATTGAAACTTACGCACGCGTATTTGTATATACTAATCGCACGTGTGGTACAGTGCAAATTGTTAATTACACTTTCATATCGAAACTTCGCTGGTTTTCAAAATCAGAGACACCAAAAATGAGGTTGTTTAGGATAAGAGAGAGATATTACATAAAAAATATCGTTATTGTCCGTAGTAGACATATACAACATTTATTAGGATCTAAGACGAATAAGCTTGATTGACTCAGCTTGTTTCAATAATATTTAATCCAGTTGTTCTTATTAATCCGCATGATTGCGACGGTTAAAGTTCGCGAATGAATTTTAGGAAAACAAGGAATTTTGTAATATTGACAGTTCTTTGTTTTTGAGCATTTAAGAATACGAGCAATGCGCACTGCTTTAGAGATATTAAATTGACAAATCTAATGGCAACAATAATTCGATAGTGCTATTAATTAGTCATAATTATATAATTGCATAATGCTTCCTTCCGCCAGTAACATCGTACTTTTAAGTACAAAAAGCGTTTTTGATTTCTAGATAATTCGCAGTAGAATGTATTGCTCGTTTTGGATATTGGCATTAGAAATAGATGAAAATTCGCCTGTTTTCTAAATCAATATCTTATATTGTTCAGTCTTTATATTCTGCCATACACAAAGTAACAAAGCTGCCAACTACAGGCTGATATAGTAAATAGATTTGGCGCTTGGCTCTCTAGGGGAGTATAAAACCAAAACGAAGAAGAAAATAGTAAATAGATTTTAAGTATTTCCCATGGAGATAATATAGTCTCACGTGTATTGTAGTGAAAATGAAAATTGATGCCAGGTCGCCTTCTTATGAAGTAATTAAATGTTAGGTTTTTTTGTTATATATTTATTTCAGTCATCTGTTCGTTACTGTCATTACTTTTTGATTGATGTTTCATCTGTTATCATTTCTCACAGTGAACGTTCTTTATTCTAGAAAACGATATAGTTAAACATATGGTATTTAATCATTGTAGAAAATATATTATACAACGAATATTGTTCATTCCCATATTACAATTTAATTTGTATAATTTACCTAAGAGGTCAAAGGTTACAGTTAGTATAATGGGAATATAAAGTTTACTTTACCTTTGTACCAACGGTAAAAATATAATAGGATAATATAAATATAAACAAAAAAGAAATACAACAAATTAAAATGTCGATTCACTATTTATTTTAGTAAAACAGATTATAAAGCTTTACATATAAACTTAACATCTCATACCTCTTCTGTTTCAAGCGTCTTGGCGTTACGTTATCTGCCAAGTACGTTGTTAGACGAATATATGGCAGTAGAAGCACCCTTAATCATTATTGCCGTCGCCTTATCTATATATCAGATTATTGTCAACTCAATATGCCAACTTAAGATATCGGATTATTTAAAATTTGATAATCCGGTCAAAACTATTGACGCATTCATACTTATAAGTTATCGTGCAGATGCAATTGAACCATTGTAATTCTTTTTTTATAATTATATGCATACATTAGTTTCCCTTGTATATTGTTTACACAAAAAATGATAAATTTTCTGTAATGTAAATTGACGGACGGTTACAGCCATATATGATTAAATGTGATTTTAGTATTTACAGTGAATAATGGTATAATATTGTACAATATATGAGTTAGAGTTAGCAGCATCTAAGTCTCCTAAATGTAGTAACAAGGTGTCATTGGAATTTTATGATAGTACTACCAATTGCATTTGGATCTAATACATGATGCAATGCTTGTTCGATATTGTGCGGTGCAAATGCGCGATCCACAACTGTTTGTAATTGATCTGCATCTACTAAGTCTCTCAAAGATTGTAGATACGCCGTATTTATTTTAGAACCTTCCTTCCAATGATGAATATTGCAGCCAAACATGTACTAAAAATTGCAAGGTTACATTTTTTTTTGATAACCCGTAAAGAATGTTATATCAATGTCAATGATGTTGACTTACTTGTACCATAAGTTTAATTCTGACACATCCAGAAAATATACTGCCGAAGAAAAATCCCAAGGAATCAGAAGTCAGATATTCAGGGATGGTAGATACGTACGAACCATATGGCAATAAATGTTTTTTCAGTATGAATTCATCAATAGGTTGACCACCAGTGTAAAAAATAGCATCGTACCTATAAAAAAGGTAAATGAGTATACATATTCTTGTTCAAGAGTTTTATAGATTTACATACTTATCATGCAATTCAAGTTCCTTTTCAATATTTGATTCATTGAATGGGATTACTTCATCAGCACCCAAGGCTCTTGTTACTGGTATTGCATGTGGCTTGCAGGCAGTTACCACATGACCACCCCAAAATTTTACCAATTGAATTAGGATACATCCTACTGGTGTGCTTCCACCATAAACCAGGACTCTGAAACATTTGTTCCGGTTATAGGGGAAAGTGAAATTTAGTAATGTGTAAATTACATTCATAGCTATTGCGTAATTTATTGACCTTTTTCCTTTAGCATTGCCTTCTTGTATGTTAGATTTGTTAACCAAGGCGTCCCAGGCAAGACATCCACTATATGGCAAACTAGCAGAAGCTTCAAAAGTAACAAGTCTTGGTCGTTTAGCCACCTGACATTCTGGTATAACAAGATATTCGGCCATAGTACCTGATGCCCATGGTGGTACTGCCAAATAAACTTCATCACCAATATCAAAGTTTATTACACTCTGACCAATGTCTACTACAATGCCAGAACAGTCTCTACCAAGTGTAACTGGCAAGTCCTTATATCTCTGACAATAGGAAAATGACTTCAAGTAAATCTTATATTGTTACATTATGTAAATCAGTAAATTCAAATATTCATCACTGAACTAACTACTTACTCCAGAATTAAGGAGTCGCCTGTATGCTTTCGAATAGCCCCAACATATTTTAGCATCAACAACATTGACAGATGCTGCTCGAACTTGAATAAGTAATTCGTTTGATTTTTGTATGGTAGGCATCTCAGCATCGTCTATTGTAGAAACGCCCTAATTGAAAGTAATTGAAATACAGCATGCTGGGATCTGTGCTGGGTCATACTTGTTGAAAACATTATGCATACCTCGATACCTATGTAGTGATGACATATTATGGCTTTCATATGGTGCATATGATGGGACGGTCGCTGCCAATTTAGGCCAACATTATATCCAGCTACACTACCAATAATTAAACCTGTTATGCAAAAAGCTAATTCTCTCCGTGTAACTGAAAAACAAAAAGTTTAGATTTAGTTATTGCTCACAGAAATCAAGCCATCAAAGGTATAAATAAGAGAAGTACCTTCGCTAAAACACAAACTGCCCAGATGTTGATAAAATTCTCTAGGATTAAATTGTAAAGAATAGTAGTGAAATTGAAGCTGTTCCCAGCCACTTTCTAAATAAGATCCAAGGTTTTGCACAAAATCTATGACCTGTTGTCCATATTGTCCATTGTACAAATCCTGTGACAATCTTTGAACTTCTGCAAACCATACTGTGCACCATTGTTGTCCCTGCTGTGCTGTTACTGATGCTTGTACCTGAAAAAGAAATTGTTAATATTTTTAAAAGTATTGCGTAATTAATTAATATTATTGGACAGATCAATAATTTCTAACAGAATAAATGTATCTAATAAAAATACCTCTTCCATTTTAAATCTATAGAATAATTTTGTAGCTCATACACAAAATGATGTACTATCTGCTTTTCAAGGTATTCAAAGGAAAGGAATTTTTAACATAATCGTGCTATAGATACTCGTTCTGTTTGTATTTAGAGCGTAACATGTAAGAGAGAACAATTAAAAAGTACACGTGACATAGCTAATCTGCTGTAAACAAAACCACTTCATACATGTCTAATCAATGAAATCACAATTACATCGATTATATTATCAATCAAGCAAAGCACATCAATCTAGTAATTATTATATAAACTTTCGAAAACCTACGATTTGATAAGAGCAATCATTTAACGAAGAGGGATAATTAAAGCAATACCTGGAGTGCCTCAAGTTGATTCGACAGACGAAACAAAAGTTCGTCCATGACTTCTTTTTCTTTACAATAATATCAAATGTATGTTAATCATTATTACTAAAAGAGACACAATTGTAGCCGAAGAGGCCTACGCCAGTAACTGACCAACAGGAAAAACGGCACACCAGTGTTATAAATAACCGATTAACACATTGCATTCCCCTCGAAATAGATGCAAAGTGTGTCTTTTGGAACTATCAAGCCGGCTTAACTTCAACGTATTATTCATCGCACCAACAATGCAAACTGCGTATGATTCGTCCGAATAAATGCTAATTAAAAAAAAAACTTCGGCTTCTTCAGCATCCTTGACAATGCCAGATCAGGTCGTGCCTCTATTTGTCATAAATTTGTTTGATTTTGTACATGATGTAATGAGTCACGTGTCAAACTATGAATTGCGCCGCTATCTGGCGGAACAAACATGATAATCTTCAGGTATACATTTTATTTTGTATAATCGATAACTGAAGATAAGTATACCAGCCATCTTGCCAGGTTTGGTGTCACGTGAGCTTGGATGTTGCAATCATACGTAGATGAAGTTACCGACTGAAAGTAATAAATAACAAATTATGTTTTGTGCTCGTAATTGTGGGGTGCATTGTTATTTTATTTATCAGGCGACATCCTCTTTGGGTGTATTCTTGGTATTGGTATTTTAACCGGTAATTTGATCTATGAGTGTCCGCGACAGCCAGACTCACGTAACACCAAATCCGATAAAATCCCTAGGACTCTAGTCTCGAAATCACTCGACATATTGCATGCGATATTTGTTTGTAGTTCCCAATTCTCACGTTAAATTGGTTATTGTACATCGTGGAGGCGCTGCGATCATTCGACGACCATTGTCGCATGCGACAGTGTCGAGTGATTTTGAGAATAGTATCCTCTAGTCAATAACGGCATCGGTACAACCGTTGATAAATATCTAATCGTTCTTATGCTTTATCATTTGATTCACATGAACTAACAGTAAGTAATGTAGATATACACCAAGAAAATTATTTCGTACATATAAAGATGCCATCACTTTTATAATTAAAAATATTCAAAACGTGTATTCGTATACAGCATTCGAATGCAAGAGGTACATATAGAGTGTATCTGTAAACTTAAAAAAAAGGAACTACTCGCACCTTAAGATTTCTTAAATTCATAATCATAAACATTTTTGTAGAATCATCCTATACTGCTATCTTATTTTTATTTTCAACTGTTATCTCAGAAGCGTTTAAAATTGGAAAATATCAAAAATATGAAAGGCAAGACTAAGCATTTTCGGATGTAAATAAGTCAAGGAGTTCGATTATACAATGTGCACAGAACATACTGGTTGCAAACAGCAAATAT
The DNA here is from genome assembly GCA_030142285.1 of Calameuta idolon. Taxonomy (NCBI): domain Eukaryota; kingdom Metazoa; phylum Arthropoda; class Insecta; order Hymenoptera; family Cephidae; genus Calameuta; species Calameuta idolon. The sequence continues at coordinate 2,633,429 of JARQSV010000350.1, read as the reverse complement.
GCGTTTGGTACGTTCGCACGACTTGCAGGAACATTAGGTAGTTGGTAACTATCCAAACACATCCTTCCAGATAGTCCTTGGCTGTTTCCCAATGGTGTCTCCCTTGTTCGCAGAATATTATTGCCCTAAGCGACAAACTACTGAGAAAGTACGAAAGTAACGGCAAAAGGTCGAAGGAAGATCCCAGAAATGCGTGGAGTGTGTTACTGCAAAAAAGAAAATCATAACGTTCGTAAAAGTGCTGCGCTCGACCGAACAGCCTATTGTCAAAGGGGGAGTCCTATACGCCCCGTCCTTTATTATCAAGTGCATTCAGCTTACAACGACTTTTAAGCTACAAAGAGAGAACGGAATATGAAGTATCGTGGCTGCCAGAAGCTGACGACACGGATCCCCAGCAATTCCCTCGGTGATCGTTACACTGCAGCGCCATTTACATCGGCGACGTTCCTAAGCGGCGCCGAGCAGAAACTTTAGTGAATTTTCTGTGCGACAACTGCTTTCCATTTCACAACCAATTAAATGATACTGAATATTAAATAGACATTACAACGGGCTTATATTAATGACCTGAATTTACGTGATGTTTATATTAATCATCGTTAATATGTTATACCTCACGGGGAGCTATTCAAGTAACTGAACAAGTTTTCGCTAAAATATTTCGTGTAAGTGACACTTTTTTTATTTTCATTTCAACATCAATACTGTTTATCAAGTAATTATGTCTACTATCACTTATTTAACTTTATATATATGTGTGCACATACAGATTTGGAATATAATAATGTATATGATAAATATTTTTTTTTCAGATTATAGAAGAAAATCCAGGAATTAAAACTGATCATAAATACCGGCATGGGTATGTTGAGAAAAATTAGGTAAAAAATAATTCCAAGCCGAAGGAGGTTTATGTTTAGCTGTAGAAATCGGTAAAGGAGGTCAACATATGCAAATAACAGGGTCGCGAGGGTTGCCAGAGTCAGGAGGGTCCCGTGGGTCAACGGACAGGAGGGTATGTATAGTCCGGTCCTCCTTCCCACCCTTCTATCTCTTTTAACTATCCTTTTCTTTAACATTCTCTTTGCTCCTTGTACATGTTTTCTCTCTCTTACTCTCTCCTACAGTAACTTTGAAACTCTCTCAGTCTCATTCATCGGGCTCTCTCACTCTCTCTCACTCCTACTCTGGTGTCCCTCGCACTAGCTAGCCTTACGGCCCCATATATTTCTAGAGCTAGCGCCGAAGTCACGTCTACAGATATAAAGGTGGCTCTACGCCTCTATACCGTTCGCCTACGCCCATGGAAATATTCGATTTTTACGATACGAGATGGTAGGGGTATTGCGGCCTCGGTTGTACCAGCCTCCGTTTTACGTTACGCTCTTCTGATTTCGCGCGGAATTTTTCTCGCTCGTCGCATCGTTACTAGTGACATTGGGAATATCGTGGAACTAAAAAAAAGAAGACGAGAAAAAACGAGAAGATATATGTATATTCCAAAGGGAAACAAAAAATAGAGAGCGGAAATCGTGAGATTTTATTAAAATCGAGGTGGACCTCGAAATGTGGTGGAACGTTGCCATCGGCAGGGAGATGAAGTTGACGCCTGCGCGACTAGTGTCCACGCGACTTAAGGGTGACTAATCCGGGAGCTGTTAATTAAAAAAGTGGCAGGCTCGAAGGACCGACTCGGTAGAAAAATGGTTGGAATGGTTGTGTACGGGAGGGCTGCAGCCGGATGCCCAGATGTCCACCCTCGCCACTCCACATCCACCCTTTGTGTCGCGTGACACATCACAGTCTCGTTTTTGAACCGTTGCGCCATGAATGCACATGGCGTTAATGCGCTGCTATGGACGCATGCTTAATTGCTTTAATTAAAATTCACGCTACGCGCCGGGACGCTGGTATGCCTGTTCCCGTCAGCGAGAACGTGGAAGATGGGTGGAAAAAAAAGGAAGCTCAAGCGACAGAGAGTTTAAAGGGCTAAGCTAGAATTCTAAGGGCTGATGGGACAGGTGGGTAGGAGGTTATACCTACGTGTTCCAATTTGTATCCTGAAATTCTTGCAAAACGGAAACTTCAAATTTATGCGTAAAGGTAGTAGGGTACGAGTGAGCCTGGATAAAATACGATCGGCCAGGAAGAGTTAACCTAGGTTAATCCTCGTTTCGCGTATGCGTACGTAAGATGACTTATGACCCTTCCAGTCCGTCGTTAGGGATTTCATCTAAGGATTTACCGTGGTGGATGTATTCACTCTCAGCTCTCTGCGAAGGAGATCGATTTTGGATAGAGAAGCGCACTCGTGAGATCCACGTATCCACTGATTCCTTTTTTCCTGCAGAAAGGAAGGAAAGGAGAGAAAAGAAAAAAAGAAGCGAAAGAAAAGACTATCGCTCGCCAAGACCGAGAGAGTCGACTCCTCGTTCTCTCAAGAAGCTGGAAAAACTTTAGTCCAACCGCACGTATAACGTTTGAGTATACGTGTTAGTATATCTATATGTATTTATATCTATATATATGCCATAGCTGTGTATATATGTGTACATATATACAGCCCAAGGAGATAGTTCCGAAAGCCGTGGGTGTGTAGTGCGTAAGTTTGAGGGTTTTCGGGAATCGCTAGAAAGCGTTAGGGGTAGGTTAGCCGGGAGGTCGGCTTGGGGTGGCAGTATGCTGGGTGGGTTAGGGTTGGGCGGTAGCCACAAGTGTCCGCCCGAGCGCCCTCTCTCATTAATTCTCCACCCTTGTTGCTTGTTAAGGGAGGCCGACTCTCCCTAGCCACCCCTTGGCGGCCCCATTCCAACCCGCCAGCCCGCTTTTCTCCCTGAACCGCGAGGGTGGAAATGCTTTCTCGAGTGTGTGGGGATGAAAAGAGAGAGTGTGCGTGAAGAGTCTAAGCCAGAGAAAGCTGGAAAAAATGGAAGGGTGTACGGGACTGGTTACGATAGTAATATTATAATACACCCGTTAAGTAGCTGATACAAATCGGACGTTACGGTCAATGCTAATGAGATCCAAAACGACTTCAAAGCCGACCCGACTCACCGGTAAAAGTCAGCTTCATCCGAAAGGTCTTGAACTTGCTGTCCCATGAATAAATATTATAATGAGATAATGTACGAAACGCTCTCATATTTACTCGGAATTTAGAATTTCGTATAAGGAAGTTAAACGGAAATGTCCGACGTGCCTAATGACGCCATTGCCGATCTCAACCTTATGACCTTTTCCGATTACGGTCTCAGTCAGTTCTCTTCGTGCTTACTTCACGTTCAGCAACGGCGAATATCCGCTTGGAAATCAGACGTGAACCATCTGCACGCAATGTGACTGTTAGGATCTTCGTTGATTTCAGTTTCCCGCTTTTGTCAGGATTTTCTTTATTCTTAAATACGACGCAGAGAACATGCGACATTATAAGAAAAGCACGTGCGTGTGTACACGTTTTACCTAAAATGCTGAAGTGAACGGATGTGGTCGCAATGAAAAAAAAATTCAAATTTCCAACATAGATGCAAGAGTGAATTTTGCAAATGTCCACCAGTTTCCAGTTACGAAATGGCGCACACGTGAAATTCATTTTTCTGTGAAGACGGGTGCATAAGACGTGATCACACGAATACACGTGCTTCATAGAAAACCTGGTTGCCGCTGTATTTTACGTCGCCCCTCATTCCTTCTCTCTCTTTTACATTTCTCTTCCTTTCTTTTTAGATCCAGTCCTTCTTGCCCAGACAATCTCTCTTTGCATCTGGCTCACACTACGTCTGTCTCTTTTTCTCTTCACGTACAGGCTGTCCTCTCTAAGCAGAGCTTTCTCTTTGCTTTGGCTCCTCCTGCTTTCTCTCTCTCTTCGCCCCTTTCTTCAGTTTTATCCCTCTTCATCCCTCTTCATCGAACTCCTACATTTTATACGCGTAAAGGATCGTACTTCCTACTCTGGCACGTTTTATATCTCTCTCCGACCCTCGCAGCTTCCCAAGGCTCCCAAGCACTCTGAACACTCTGAACACTCCGAACCCTCCACAGCGCGAGGGCAAAGGTACTGTGAGGAGGAGCGAGTTGTGCGTTGAATTAATTCGCGCTTCGCTGAAGTCCTCCCGTTCACGGGCTCTCTTCTCTCCCGAACTTCTCCTTCTCTCGGGGTAGCTCCACCCTAGAATTCACTACCCAACCCTCTATATCTTCCTCCAGCTTCACCTCGCCCTCTTATTCGTTCCCTCGTCCCTTAGAATTCACCCTGACCTGAGCTTGGGCGCGTATCGAACTGGGACCCCTTCTTGCTTGCTTAAATACCTCAAAGTTCCTGGTGCAAACGAACCGTCCAGAAATGGGGCTAGTCTCCTGGACCGCGAATCGAACCAGGAACCCTGTTCTATTCCGCGGATAACCCTTATCCCTTAGGGAAAGGCTATACCTCAAACTTCTTACGGAAAAGTGAAAAAGGACTGCGAGGCGATGGCGGACGATGAGGAAGGATCCCGAAACGAGGGCAAAGTTCCTCTTAGAGGTCTAGAAAAAGAGGAGAATAGGTAGGGGTGAAGTTTTCAGCGAGGGTGTGGAATGTTGAGTATCGAGTCCCGTTTAACCTCCTAGGGTCGGCGATAGAGCAACCTTTCTTGAGCTACGCATCGATGCCCTAACTTTATCGAATTTCCTCAGAGTTTGGCCAACTCGTGTTGCTATCTTGGTACCAGGAGTATCTCATCCCCGGCCCGGCTAGAGATTTCTCGCGAGCTAAAAGGGCTCTATGTGTCCCGGCCAATTTACCCTGATACATCCTTCTGCTACTCATCGTTCTCCTCGAACTACTCGCTTATACCCACCTACCTACCTACCTATATTTTCTCAATCTGACTTGCATTTCAATGCAACCACTGGAATTTACTTTTTCTCCATGCCGAATAGCGTCTTTCTTATACGGCCTGGCCGAGACTGGCCAATTTGCCAGTGAAGGAGATGCTTCGCCATCCATGGGTTATTCCCGAGGAGCTAATAACCCGCAAATCGTCACTCGCATTCGAATGACAAGAACTAATTCTGGACACTCGAGCATAACTTCTGAACATCGGGATAAACTAATTAGGAGACACTCGATAAGCATACTCCGCGCATAATATTCCCAGGAATATTCTGCACGTCGACGTCTTTCTCCAGGGTATAGGAATACCTTTATCAGGGTTCAAGAAGATCCCGTGGTGCCTTTCTTATCGATTATCCAAGCTAGACTATTTTTTCCCGGCTCCCAGGGACATTGGGCACTCAGCCATTTTTTTCAAGGGAAGAGTAACGGGGCCATATCGGACAGAGGTTAAGTTCATAGGTCGGACTACATCGTGGTTCCTGAATTTGTTGAAGGAGATCGATCCGTCTCGTAGACACTCCCAAGGATCAGGAATAACCTGATCGATGAATATAGTATGAGACTTATAGTAGGTGGCTGGCTAGTGCCTGCCTATGCTGGATCAGCCCAGGGTAAACATGTAGAATACTTGAAGCGGTACGGCGCGGCGCTCCATGGATGAATGGACGGGGGCTAAGCCTCTATTATTAGCAGATGGAAGATTATATCGATTTTTTCACCGTTTCCAACCCCCCTTTGCTGGTATTCTGGCTCTCGGTGTGCCTGTGTGTCCTATCCTCTACTTTCCGACCCCTGGGACAGACCCGTTCCGTTCGCAGTTTTTGCTTCGATAAACGCATTCCCGTGCCAATTACTTGACGGGGGCGCTTCCGATTTAATTGATTTTTGTACGCGGGATTTTTGCGTCTCGACTGCGAGACAAGGAGTTCATTTCAGACGAAGGGTGATGATATCCAGATTTCTGAAATATCACATAGGACCGCCAGGTACCGATGTCAATTATCACAGGATACTCGATGTAACTGTAGAAATTTCGATCAAGCCACTCGTCAGAATACAGGGATGAGATACTGCAGATTTTTTAATTCCGGATAAGAGCCCACTCAATTTCTTTTTTTTTTCGGATGAACTAGACCGTTTCATTTATCTCCGTTAGTAAGCAGTGGTGTACGTAGCGCGGGCCGCGTTGCGCAGACCCGCCGCAATTAGTTGAATAAATAAAAGTTGGCGGGGAAAGACATAAGCCTGAGTTTCCTCTTGGGATTTTCTCAGAGGCGAAGAGAGAGTAGGTACCAGGGCAACGAGATGGAATGAGGAAAAGTCGGGAGAAAGTTGGCGGGTGTAAGAGGGAGAGATAAGTAGAGCGAGAGAGCGAGAGAATAAGAGTCAGCTCGGGAAATGGGGGTGAGATATTTGCGAGAGTATGGGGTTGGAGAAAAGAGGAAAAGAGAAGTCAGAGAGGGTAGAGCGAAATGGGGTTTCGAGGGAGCCACCACCGGTAGAGGCAGTAGAGAAGCTGTAGTAGTAGTATGGAAGTGGTAGAAGCTGGAGTATCTGTAGCGGGTGGCAGCAGCAGCAGCAGCAGCAGTAGCGGCAGCAACAGCAGCAGCAGCAGCCTCTGTTGGGAGACCAGGAAGGAGACTGAAATGAGGAAACACGAGGAAAAACGGGAGTGTCGATACCAATCGTGACTGCGGCTCTTGAAGGAGCTAGGGGTTGAACATTCAGCAAGTTCCTTTGTTTGGGTCTCACTTAGAGTGGATATATTCACTGGGAAGTACAAGGCCCAATTCTTGTTTTATTCGACACTGTAATACGTGTTAATGAATCTATGGCTGCATAACAATAATATGGCTCGACGTCTTTCGTTGGGGTTGTAAAACATTGCTGATGTTAGAAATCCACGTGTGCCACTCGGATGACGTGTAAATATATACGGAGAAAGGGACAACGGTTTTGGAAGTTCGTTGGTAACCTTCTGCTCCCTGCTGGTGAGATCAAGATTTCTCTGAATACCTTATGCTGGACCACAGCATCCCTCAACCGGACAGGGTAGCATTCTTAGTTGGGTTGCTCTGCCGGACATCGTTTGATGTCCACCCCTTGTATCAGGGATGAAATATCCCTAGAGAGAAAGGGCTCGGTTTCTATTAAAACTTTTCACGGAAATATATCTGCTAGGTATTGAGATACGGGATAAGTTTAGCAGGCGCTGTTCATTTTTTTACAAACCGGGTAAAAGCAACCGTTACGAAAGTCTTCTTAGCGCGCGCTCGATATCATTTTCTCTCATCAAGAGGAGGGGAGCCATCCAAATTATTAACGAGGGGTTGACATAGAAGCGGTAATTGTGGTTCTGTGCTTCACTGGAATTTCATGATATTTCGTTAGGTCGATCTCCCTCTGCCATCTTACTGGATCTGGTTGTGTCGAAAACAGGAAACCTCAGGCACAAGTCCGTTGCCGTTCAAGGAAGCAAACGACAGGGCAAGTTTCCATTTACGCAAAGTCCACTACCAGCTGTCCATTGAAAGCGCCGCAGAGAAAGTAAAGCAAAAAGAAGGATACGATTCAAGGAATTACAGATACTTTCGAAAAATCATGGCCCGTATTAATTTCAGGGATTTCTACCGACTTTGGAACGACGCAAAAAATGGCGGGGAAAAAAATTGTGTTATACATCAGTATACAGGTTATGCCTATCGCGTAGCCAGTAGCGGGATACATCGCGTAGGTAGCCTGTAAGGGGGAAGCAGACCCTTGGGGTCCGAGCGAGGTCAAAAAATAGGGGAGAGGTCGGGATGCTGTGGTATCTCCACGCACTAAATCATGACGCAGCCCTTTGTGCATTTGGCAGAGAGGGGATGTTTTCAAAGGTGGATTATCGTTGAGATGATTCTGCATCGAGAGATTAATCTCCAAGGCGCCAGGCCACTTCTACGTACTATACACCGGCCCATGTAGGTGATGTACCTGTTAGTAGATATCCACAGTCGATATGAGCTAACTACTAGGATCACAGCTACCTTATCAAGACTTAACAGAACTAATTTTCTAATCCCGTTAAAGACTTAGATGACCTCAAACTCTACTATGAAGTTAACGTAAAATTATTGTTATCTGTTTTAATCAATATCAAAAGATCGATCGAGAGACTATAACTTCCACTATATATACATATATATGTTATATTCTATGGACAAACGAATCCGTAAAGTAAAAATGGAACTTTTACCTAATACCATCCCCTTCCGAGAAAATCCAATTTAGAAAAGGAATGATTCTCGAGAATAAGATGCATTTCTAGTTCCTTTTTCCCAGCTTCCGCAGGATACGAGTGGGCGGTTACAAGACCTTCTACGTTGGTGCTTCCTTGAAACTTCCCTCGCCTTGTGGAAGCTTCCTTAATTGTCTCGATTCTCTGAGTACCTGGTGCTGAGAGCTGACTGACTAGCAAGGTACAGTATTCAGTGCGGTTAATAATGCAGCCAATAATAATGCATCCTGATATGTCGTACCACGGGCACATTGCTAAATCCAAGAGCAAAACGTCCGTAATTACATCTTCATTAAAATGACGGTGAGGCTCGCGGATGCATATAGAAGGATAGAGGCATACCCGTATGTATCTAAATATACGTATGTACTTGGTACGGGATGTACTCTAGCTCAGCTATAGCTACACCTATCTAGCCAACCTACCTATATCATGGTTTAGCCATCGTACGTTACCGGGCGTATGAGTGGCTCGCGTGAGAGCAACAGAGCAGATATAGGGAGGTTCCCATATAGCTGCTTTACCTATGTATATATATGTATATGCATATAACTATATGTATACGAATGGATACGGGATAGACGGAGGGATCGATTCGTCGCGCCGCGGGCCGATGCTACTCGCCCTTTCAAACTGAAACTACGTAGGGACCAGTTACAGTTTGGCGCTGAGTATTCGAAACCCTTTAATCTTTGCTCTTTTCACTGCGGCAAGTTTCTTTCTTAATTTCCAAAGCTAAATTGTTTTTGTTTCTTAGTATGTGATTTTACATAAGGTTGGTTAGCGATAGTTTTTGGAAAGTGTTAAAAAAATTTCATACTTCAATAGATTTGAGACACTGCGAGGTCGAAGGTTTTCCCAGTGAGCAGATGGCAGGGGCGGGTCGAATCCCTAGCAATTTCCCGGATCCCGGTTCGCTGCGGCTAGCTATGGGGGCTATCGATGTAACCTCACCCTTTAGGGGGCCCGTTTCACCCTGCCCGTCATCCCACACCTTCATAACGTAGCGGTGAACTCGTTCAAAACTTCGTGAGTCCCATGTCCCAGGGACTTTCGAACTATCCTGCAACCAGCTACCCTTACCCATTCTGTCAGTCCATCTTACTCCACAGATGGAAAAGCTGGCTGAGAGTCTAGCAAGATAAAAACTGAAATCCGTTGCTAACTGGAATAGTACGTAGGTACATAGAAATTTTTGGCTCATGCAGAGACACGAGAATTGCTGGAGGGTCCTTGGTATGATATAAGGATGCAAGATACATTATCGTAGGCAGACCAACTAGAAACCAGTTTTCGGTCGAGTGGTTGCTCGAGGGACGATAAGCTGAAAGCGATAACATTGAGAGCGACCATACAGCGAGCCACTTGTTGTTCCTGGTACGCGTGGTTTTTAAAGGTCTGCGTGAAACATTTTGTGGGTTAATACAAATACGTGTACAGGGATTGTGCTAGGTAGCCAGATATAATAATAGCTATAGGTATATAAATACCCTTATTCTATAGTTTGGCATACATAGCTAGTAAGTGGCTAGGTATGGCTGGTTCCTAACTTCAAGTGGAACCTTCTACCCCTAATCAGAACCACCCTTTACGGCCTTCGGATTACGTTCTCCAGAAAATCTGGCTGTGCTCGTTCACAATTCAACGATCGGAGAAATCTTCTGCGGCTGGTTCAGAGAACTGGCTGTCTCTCTATAAGTAGGACCAGGAAAAGGTCTTAAGAGACAGGAAAGCGGGAAAGCGAAGTAAAACGGGTGAGCAATCACATTACCAGGGGAGTTCCCTAACCCTATTTCGATATCCCCTGTCGCCTTGTCGGTCCGACTATCCGTTTGTCTGTCTGTCTGCCTGTCTGACCTAACCCTCTTCGATTCGCGGCTTCAATTCGCGGTGCTAAGAAAGAGCCTAACCTTCCGAGTCGTTGGATTATCAATCAGGAAGATATTCCTTTTTTCTTCTATTTTTTTGCTACTCGTCATTTTCTTTCTAGATGCTTGAACATCGAGCCTTCTTCGAGGGTTACTTTTACTGGGGATTATTTTCTCGTTTAGGTTTTATTATATTTGCCGTTTTGAGATATGGGAGAATTCTGAAGTGTATCATTTCAGATGAGATCTTCAGGCTTATATCGATGACTTTAGCACTAACCAGATTCCTGCCAGTCCTTGAGAATATTGTAGTAAATATTTGTTACTTATTGAAATACCATTTTTTTGAACCACCCGTTGCAATGTCTTGGCTTCGCCGCTATTATCTGATATCTGTAGCATAAAGGAGGATCATCTATAAAATCGTTGAGATGTCAAGGGATAATACTGGGATTTGAATGAATTAGGAGAATTATAGCTAGAAAAAAATTTTTAGGTTCTTCGAAATATAAACTTCTCGATATTCTGTACAGCGGAATTGGCAGGGTTATCAATATCGCCAGTGGCGATTGTCAGCCACTTGTGGTCTACCATGAGTCCTTGTCACCCTCGTAGAAAGGAACACGCTTTGGAGGAGGATTCGAAGTCAATCGCAGAATAGGATATTGGGGGAGCCCTTGGGGTTTCAACCCTTACCCAATAACACAGTCTTGGTCAAAAAGTCCCAACTGATTTGAACAGAAGATTTCGTTGGGTGGCTAGATTCGAGTATCTTTATAAATTAAAATAACTTTTCGATCCTTTCGCGGGTTTCGTATCCACGTGTATTTTATGATCTTTAAAGAGTCAGCATAAAATCTTAATGTAAAAGTTAAGTGTTTATCCAAATTGCCCATTTTTTCATATATACGTATATTAATATTTAAATAAATATCCACTCAACAAGATCTACAGGTGTTACATATTAAAGTTTTAGGATCGGAATTAATATGATTTCTATGATAATTAGATTATTGAATGGTGACCTGAATTTCATCGCGTGCTGCCAAATATTAAGAGTGACCATAATCGTTGATGTGCATCGGACGTGTGTCGTTCCCCGTACCTAGATTTTAGCACGAGGTTTCACGATCGTTAAACTACTTCCTGCCGTGACACACTGACAAATCCATTCGCCACGAACGATTTAGCATCGCGTGGTTCGTATCGGCAATCACGTGAAATCGTTAAAGCGTTAGCCTGCCGCCTCTGACCGCCTTTATCAGAATCTCGTTACCCGTCAGAGTTAGGTTAGGTTAGGTTAGTTACCGTAATCTTCTGCTCGTTCCTATGCCTGGATGATCCGACGGTAGCATCCCGTAAGCAAAACGTAATTAATTCGTCACCCTTACCTAACATCTCCTCATCTTCCTCAAGATATAATCTTCAAGGGTTGTTTTCAATGACTATACGAAGTATCTCACGTAATTGGCAAGTCGACAAAAGTCATTTCGATTGAAAAGACGGAGCTCTCGTTAAACGAATGACTTTCGATTCACCCCGTAGAATTCGTTTGATGATTGGTGAGGTTGGGGAAGACGGGGGATGAAAGTCACCGATTTGAGTCCCTAGGTAATCTAATAGTCAGCGTCACTGACAGAAAAAGATAGAGCGATGAAGTGTGACGGCGGGAGCTAGTATAGAGGTGCATGGGTGAGTTAGGGGTGAGAGCTGACAGGGTGGCAAAGTCGAGGGTGATATTGGAGGGTGAGTCGAAGAAGGGTGGCGTTGGGGGATGGTAAAGAGGAAGAGGGCGAGATTGCAGGCAACTCTAGGAAGGCTGCCGTAATGAAATCAAGGGTGTAATGGCCCCGTCAGAGCGCAAACCCTCCCCCCCGACCTATTCGCTACGACTACCCCGGCGCTTCCTGTACTGCTGTAGCTTTGACGCACCGTAAAACCATTACACTTTAAGGTCGCACAGTGTCACTGGGTGGGGTTGGGGAGCGGGAGGGTTAGTACGTAGGTGGGGAGATGTGTCGGATGTATAGAAAGGAAACGAACTTAAACTTTTGGTTACACATTACTCCCAGCAGTTCTTGAAGGAGCTCTTCCTGCACCTAACTATCTCTTGGGCCAACCAGATCCCGCAGGATACGTTCTTTCGCCTCATCGGAAACGGGACGCTAGAAGCTGAACGGTGCTCTGTCGGAGATCAAAGATCAGGTAGAAGCAAGGATCGAACCTCGAACTTCCTGGTTCCTCCTTCCTGTTCTCAGAGAAGTTCCTGATTATAGAGGGTTGTCCCAGGGGAGTACGTTGTCTCTACGCTACCGATCTGAAAGACTCTCCTGATACTGGAAAGCTAGGGTATATTCTTGTGTTTGCGCGAGAAATCTTTTAAGAGAGACAAAGAGAGAAAGAATTTTACGGTGTCACTATCGTTCTCTCTCTCTCTCCCCCCCCCCCCCTCCTTCTTCCTTTATTTTAGGAAAAGTTGACGAAAATAGAAAAAACGACAAAGGAATTTCAGAACGCCCGTTCCTTTTTCCGTGAAAAGTTGACGCAGTTCGCTTTCGCAAAGTCGTTTGCACATCCGTGGATCAATTGAAGTGACGTTAAAACTTTTATTCATTTCCGGTAAATGTCACCGGCAATGGCATCCGGTATCCAGTGGATCTGCGTTAATCTTTTGGGTAATAAAATTGAGGAAAAAAAAGAAAAGGAGTAAGAAGTAGCCCATTTCAAGATAGTAACTGATACCGATTCGATGGACCGTATGTGTGTCCAATATGCAAGTGCCAATATAGACACATACGTGAATATACGTATCAAAAGCTGTACGTACCCTGATCAGGGCAGAGATCGTCCTCTACCCATTGATTACGAGATCAGTCTGTGAGAGTATCTCCATTTCTCCAGAGCACTCAAATATTCTCTCTCGCACTCGCACTGGTTATCTCGAGCTCTCCATTCGTCCAGTTCTCTCGCAGTCTCCTTCAGTCCCCCCTTCCCCAGTCACTCTGGTACTCTTGCCTTTTCATCTTCTCTCTTTCTCTCTATCTCTTTTCCCGTTTCATATTTCTCTTTTCCTCTCGCTCGCCATCTCACCTCCTCCCCGTCCTCCTCCTATCTTGCTGACGGTTCTCTCACGGGGAGTTTTACACACCATGGGTTTCGTGCTGGCTCTCATCCAGTGGCGGACTACGATTCCTTTCTCTCCTTGTCTCCCTCGCTGTCCTCTCCCTCTCTTTTTCTCTCTCCCACTCTCACTCCCTCTCGAATACGAGGAAGTTTTACACACCACAGTCCCATGCCGACTCGTATCCAGAGACGGGAACATTGGATGCGTTGGCTGAGCCCTTTTCGCATGCTCGTAGCCCCGATATCCCATGCATTTGGTAGTCTCCCGTTTCGCTGCCAGTATTCTCTCTCTATCCTCTCCCCCCTCTCTCTCTCCCCCTCTCATTCCCTCTCTTTCTCTCTCTCTCTCGCTCTCTCGCTCCAGACTCTCGCCAGTCTGGCTGGCTTCTACTTGATAGCTCTGTCGTACTTCCTCTCACTTGCTGGCTAGCTCCCCGACTGGTTCTCTTACTCTCTTTAACCCGCAGTACTCAATGCTCCCTCTCCGTTACTCATATATGCACATTGTATATCTATAAGGTAGTCTCTCTCACAGCATCCCATTCCACTCGCCAAGAGCCTCCGTCTCCGTCAAACTCACAGCTGTACTGTCCTCCATCCTCTTTCTACGCACAAGTGGTTCCGACTCGGTCCGGCAGCGGTGTCGTATTTCGCGTAATAGGCCGCCGTCTATAGTTCACTGTGGATGCCAGGGTTCGTGTCCTCTCTTTTCAATTCTATACGGTCCAGCCTCCTCTTTTCCTCCGAATGACCTTCCTGTTTGTCCTATCTCTCTCACTTCCCTCGTCGCACCGTGTACTCTCGGTAGGGTCAGGCGTCTCTCTTTTCGGTGTGCCTGGCATTTTTCGCCAATTAGAAGGAAGAGATAAAAGGAGCGAGGCAGAGTGAGAGTGAAATAAAAAAAAGAATGCGAAAACTGAAAATATCGCGTTACCCAGAAACTGGTATATTTCCTTGAAACTCCTTGCGACTGCCAGGCACCGGACAAAAATCGATGGAGATGGCGTCGATGTTAATGGCTCGCAACAGGTTGAGCGTCTGGGGGACGCGGAACGTCCGTCCACCGGCCGGAAGGAGGATTCGAGAGTGTTAATTTATTTCCCTCCTGCGCGGTGCTGACAAAGTCGATTACGTTTCGCGCCAACGGTCGAGAAACGAGAAGCAACCGTGCTTAATCGTTGCTCTCATTCGATCGAGTGTCACGGAGTCGTTGGTATATAGCACGTTGCTATAAGGCACTAGGGAATATGGTGATCGGGCGGTTGCCGTAGTGGCTATTACCGTGGATACTTCTCGGATTTCGGGTCCAACTTTCCGGAAAGCGTTCGGTCTACTTTCCCGATAATTTCGGCTCAACCTTTTATATCAGGGATTGGATTGGTCGTACGTGGAGCGGTGCTATGTTGAAAAAGGATGGGATACCGGAAAACGTGGTAGCAACGGTGGTAACGGGGATTGGGTAGCGGAGATCGAGTAAGACAGAGAAAAGGAAAAGAGAGCAAGAGGAAAGTACGTAGCAGAGTCGAAGGATCAAGAGGACGAGTAGAGAACCTAGGCAGAAAGGCACTATAGAAAGGAAACCGAGGATGGGAGTGGTGTGGAAGGACGAGGGAAAGCCAGGAGTGAGCGAGCGAGCGAATCTACTAGTATAAAGTAAGGCGAGGACGTATAGTGGAGTGCCGCGTATGTTGAATAAGGTTAGAAAAGGTTGGAAAAGGTTGAAGGTCGAATACGACGAGGTAAGGGAGCGTGGGACGTAGTATAGCAGCGTTACGGCTCCCCGAAATCCAAATCCTCAAGGGATTCTCCGGCGTATTTTCCGACCCAGGGAAATCCTGTTAACTTATTAATAACTGGTCCGTCGCTCGTACGCGAGGCTGCGCTCACGGGACTAGTGCAACATTTTTCCGGTGGGATTAATAGATGAGGGCTGGATGCTGAACTGAAGGAGGAAGAGGATTGCCGGCGCTCCTTTATTCTTTTATCTTTTTTTTCCTCTCCCTCTCTCCTTCTCGTACTTATCCTCTTCTTCCTCCTACCACTTATTTTGCCTTGCCTTCTTATATACGATTTACCACTTACTTTTTTTTTTCATCTCCTCACTTTCTTTTTCTTCTCGTTTCGCCCTCTCGAACCGCCGTGTATTAATCTCCGTCCGGGACAAGATCTCTTGGCGCTTTTCGGCAAATAGAGAAAACAAATCAAAAGACCATCTACAGAATATCGAATCGAGGTCCCAGCTAGTGTGAACCGGCGCTACTGCTGGAGGTTTGCGTTAATATCCACAGTGGCGCTACCACTGCCATAGCGGGTTAACCTTTGCCAGCTAATTATTTCTCTTAATTAAACTGAAATCCAATGCAGCCAGTAGACCCTGACCTTAGTGGATATGAAAATCTCCAAATAGATTATTGCCTATACCGAGGAGGAACTCAATTTATACTTGTTCTGTTGATCTTTAAATTTTCCTTTCACCACCCTATTGTAATTCTACGGAAGACCCAAGTAGCTCTGACGCTAATTCGGCCACGTCTCCAGCTAAGAGAAAATCCTAAGAAACGAATCGAAGCACATCGCCATTCATTTCAGGGCTGACTTTTTCCTGCTTTTCCAAGCCAACTGTACCGTCGCGACGCCCTCACTTTTTTCCGCCCTTTTCGATGGTACTCCGGCTCCGAAATCACCCGCCGTTGCCAATGGGAGGCGAGTATGAAAAAAGAGGGAAGAAAAACGGCGGAACGAGGGAGAGAGGCGTACGAAGGGCGGACAAAAAAACGAGAGCTCCAATAAGCGCCAGAATCGATCGTCGCTTATAATCGTTACGTGCATGCGTGAATGTGCGAGCGTGAGTCGAGGGCAAAAGCCGCGGGCACTAATTATCACATGCACCCACCCGTCATTTCGCGTACTACGCGCTTACTTGCGTAAATCTTTAATCATACGTTGGAACAGGGGTTAGACCAATGCCGTGCACGATTTTATATCTGCCTATACCAACTTACCCTACTTGTTTTACATGTGCCTGTACGCGCAAGTTTATATATACGTATATATACATATACATATAAATACACACGGAAAAATCTGACTATGTATTATTTATTTGTCTTTTTTGATTACGTCCTTTCTATGTGCTCTCTCTCTCTCTCTCTCTCTCTCTCTCTCTCTCTCTCTCTCTCTCTCTCTCTCTCTCTCTCGCACTCTCTCCCTCTCTCTTTTTTTCTCATGTGCTTCCTCCCCGTTTATCGCTATCGTTCTTCCTTTTTTACATTATTTTTCATTTTGTCAACGAGGACTTGCGTCGAAATGCAGCAACCGTCGATGAAATTTAAAACGTCTGGTTTCGCGTGAATTTCTCTCTTTTTATAATTCTCCTCTCTTTTACACTCTCGAGCGTCGTAACGCCGTGCGCATTACCAGTCAGCTGTCTCTCGACGGCTGCCAGCTCATTAGCAAGTGATTAATTAAAAATTCGTTTGTTTTCGTGTGCCATGGGTAGAGAGGAACTTACTCGGTAGGGCCTTTTGGACTGGATGGATGGATGGATGGACGCTGAGTTAGCACTGGGTGTTGGATGTCGGGGTACTATTCGATGTAATGCAATGTTTGTCTGATTACCTGGAGGAAAAAAATTCAAAACACGAAAGTAATAAGTATTGGATGTAAACTCTTGGGTTGAGGTGATAAGTAAATACTTGACGAGATTAATGAAATTTGTGTAATTACCCATTACTAAACTGTCCAGGGGACGGTTTTATTATAAACGTCTGTAATTAAAAAAATTTTTAAGCTGCCTAATAACCCTAGTGCTCCTCCATAATTTTTAGGAATACTAAGTGTTATCACATATTAGTGAAGGAGTGCCCACGCAATTTGATTATCTTTAAAAGTAAATAAAAAAAAAACATGAATCTGACAGATATCAGATAGAAAATCAGGTATCTGAAAAGGAAACATATATGTACACACAGAAATATATATATATAAACACGGTTGGATTACATAGCCGTGTTATATAAATAACTAATGACTAAGGTTACGTAAACCCCATAGTCATTGCACATTGAATGACCGGGAACTTGTGGCAAAAGGAAGTGTCAAGGCTCGAAAGGAAGTCTTCTGTCCCTACGAAGAGTTGTCTATAACGGGGATGACGTATACATGGGTGTGAAGGACGTAGATCGCTGATGGTAAAAGGTGTAAGGTAGAACGAAGCGGTGCCTGGCGTCCCTAATGACTGCGGATCCGCCGTAGCTCCTGTCCGCGATGATTATAATCGATATCCTGGCCTCTCCCACTTTTCCACCCTTTTTCCGGCTGGCGATTAACTTTTTCGCACTCCTTTTACACAATGCTTAGAAGATATCGAAAAAGGAAAGGTATCACACGTGGGTAATTACCTATCTGCCTTCATATCCATTGCATATAACTACCGTCGGCAGCGACGGTCTCCCCCCTCCTTCCCCCTCTTTCGCCACCACCAGTGGTACCAGTACTCCTACTCTTCTTCTTCAACTCGCCTCACCACCTCTTGGTAGCTCTTCTCTCCTCTTGCGGGGAGGTTATGGTTATCGCCTCTTCACAAGCTCGTAAGCAGCCCACAAGCTCTCACCTCTCGCCGAACCACTTTGCGGGCTTCGCTATACATACTTTCGCAACACATTGATCGACACTCTGGTGGTTTTTCGCGGCTCGGGACAGCCTGGATTATTATTTTTAGTTGAGTATATTGGGCGCCATTCACGACCATCCATTTATTGGCAGCCTTATTCTCGTCCTGCTTAACCTATTATCCTTGTCGCGATCGGTATACTGATATGGGGTTCGGATCACTTTCGTTCTTTCCTTCCTTCCGGTATATTACCACAGGATATCGATAGAGGACTTAATGGAGTCTGTGCGAAGACTCTTGGCGAATGGCATTTGATATCTTTGGATTATCTTTTTGCTAAGACCTTGAAGGATGGAGAAGGTGGAAAGTATACATTTTAGACGTACAAACGAGTTGACGAGCATAGACTGTCATGTAGGGTGTAAGGTAGGCTTTGCTCTAATGGTTAGGGCCAAGTATAAGGAACATTTCGCGGTTAGAGTCCTGTAATCAGGAGAATTGACATTCGTCGGCCGTGTCGTGGTCGAAGCGTGGTCGATGGTACCGCGTGACGTCAAACTCGCATTTCATTGGGTTACTAGAAGGAACTAGCTTATTTCATGGTTAGGGAACTTCCATGGGTAGAAGTGTCGAGGGCATCCCTCGTTTCCACGCTAATGCGAATACGGGAGGGTTTCAATGGTTCGCCCCTGTCGCCTAACACGGATAGAGAGACTCTGACAGGTCTCGGCGATCGTTATACGCAGATAAAACCAGTTTCCAGGATTTTCATGGCGCATCGAGAGATCGTCTTGCAGTTGTGTGTATGTATATATATATATACATATACACATATGTATATATTTATATACACTACATATACCTAGGATGCACGTTACGCACACCTTTACAACTAGAGGGTGACCGGCACCGCGTATACCTGATAATTGCCAATTGCATTGTTAGCGACGCTTCGTCCATGTTCTATCATAGTGGAACTTTGATCGAGGATGGGATAACCATTCATCACACTCAGCGATGGGACTTCTTGATGGATCAGCCGCGTACAAAGAGCGTCCGGTCGCGCGACCCAAATTAAATTTAATAGGGTGAATTAGTATCGGTGAACCGGTCCGGGTCTGACACACTGAAAACTCTGGAACAATTGGATAACGGAACGTGTTACGTTTATGTATACTGTATAGACAGTGTATAGGGTTATTCAAAATTAACGTACTACCTGAAGTTCGAGTATCTAATTCACTTGCGTAGCGTAACCTCCTTCAGGTGCTACGTTACTTTTGAATAGCCTTGTATAGACAGGGTTATACTATGCGTAGGCCTGTTCTTCATATAGACTGAAGGGATAAGGAAAGGAAGATAGAAAATGTCCCAGGAATGTTATTAGGTTCTGTAATAGCCAGTCATCGAAAATCGGTGAACGTCTCTCACAAGAGCCACCCTCTGGTATATAGAGAGACTCGTACAGTGCCAACCCACCTCCCCTACAACTTTGGTAATGTTGAGAAGGGAGGAATATACGGGATGAGATGTCGGGCTCTGCTCGGATACGCCAAACGCTATAGTGGCAGGAGTCGAGGACTTCAGCTACCCCTTGGGGCTTACAGCTGTCGCGTACCCAACACCTTCACCCCAATGCGTGAACAACCCCCATGCGTTGCTTTCACGCATGTGTGCATGTACATGCGAAAAATCCGGAACAGTCCTCGACTACCACTTGCTGTATATGTATTGCACAGTCTGCTATCCCACGTAGATGGTATATCCGTATGAGTGTATATAAGGGTGGACAGACGGAATGGTTTGGGGGTAGGATAGGGGACGCACCGAGTAAATTTGCGGATACGTATTAATTCGTAATCGCGGTAGGTGCTATGTGGCTGACAGCAGAACTGATCTTTTACGTATAGGTGCTATACTAGATGACAATCAGGGTAGAAAATATATGGGCGTTGATTAATACAAATTTCATACGAAAATCCCTTTGTTGATATATATGGTTAGCTTCCACCGTTAGTGTATGTTGGTCCAGAATTTATTGTGGAGGTTTTCGGATATTGCCAGTTGCCAGAAAAATATTTTTGGCATCCGTGGAGAAGATTGTAGAGGATCATAAGGCTAACGGCAGGTTTCTTCATAACAGTCAGAGGAAATAGACAGGAGATTATACATAGGTATCCAGTGTCGATTTTCGAAAGTGGTAAAAGAGGGAGGTCGCTGAGCGCGTGCACCGGGGGACTAACCGACTCCGCGGAAGTACGAGTTTAGTGAAATGAATAATGCATGGGTTCCCATTTAAAATACATGAGTCCCGGCGCCAGGTTAGGTCATAAGCGAGAACTTACTCTTAAGGTCTTGGCGACATGCACACTTCTACCATCTACTGTCTTTTTCCGTATCAAGATATTAAAGACATTTGTAAATATTGATTTTGAAAGTAGGAGCGACGGTTTCTTAATTGGAATTAAAATTTTTTAAATATCAGGTGTCTGGTTAATTTTTATTGAAAATGTCTATAAGCGAATTTATATTTTCATATAAATATTAGAGACATTTATTCATGTCATCTTATTATATTATAAGGTAGCTCAGTTGGTACTAGTTTAGGGGTTGAATTTTGTGTGGAGGTGCTCGAAGATCTATCTATCGTTTCAACAGGGACACCCTGGTCCATCAATCCATTCCAGGAGAAGACAAGGGCGGTTTCATGCTAGGCAGTGTACCGAGGGTGGGGTGGGTGCTGGCTGCCGGGTCGACGGCGCTTAGGGGGTGGCAAAGAAGCGAGAGGGTTTGTAATAGGGGCTGCTATAGCGCTACGGGATTATTGAGTGCGGAGGGCGGGTTCAGGCAGGCTGAAAAGTCCCAGGACCCGGGCGCCCGTTCGCCACCGCAAGGTTTATGATCCCGAAGAGCGCGAGTGGAGAGTGGGAGATGGAGAGGGAACAGCCCTTAGTAAGAGAGAGAGAGAGAGAGAGAGAAGGGGAGGGGGGAGAGGGAAAACGTAAGAACGAACCAGACTAAACTTACTAGGGTGCAGAGGGCACCAGCATTGAGGGGATGAACAGCCGGAGAGAGACAGGAGCAAATAAGGCTGGGGATACTGAAAAGGTCAAATTCTTTAAATGTCTTTACATAGACGTTTTCACGAAATTTTTGCCTAGGAGACTTTTACTTTTGATTCTTGATTTATGTTTTGTCATACAAGTAGATATTGGGTGGTTGGTGCAAGAGGTGCGTGAGTGGCATAATATTTATTGGGGAATAATTAGTTTTGCTTTAAATGGTTTAAATCTAATACATGTAAATAAAATATATAATATCTACATCATATACCTGTCAAAGAAAGTTGTCATAGTTATGAGCGACGGGCAAGGTTTACGAAACTGATCATTTTTTTTTTAAAGATTCTATATATAAGTACGTGGGACTCTTTGCCGGCGAACCGTGTCTAACGAGGGTGAACGATACGTCTTTGAAGGTTAGTGGAAATGACGTTTTTTTTTTAGTCCAAAGGTCCTCCGATTGCGAGATGACGCAGACCCAGGATTCAGGTAGCAAATGACGCCCGGAGAATTTATCTAGGAAAGCTCCAGAAATTCTGCCATGAATCAAAATTAAAGTCGCTTTAGCGTAAATTTTCAACCCCAAGTTCTCGGCCTCAATACCCCCTCGACTCTTCCGCTATGCTCTAAGCAAGGCAATTAGTCATCCGCCCCCCGATGATAAAACAAAATTTACCATCTCTACCTGCACTTATACATATATACCCCTGATATCCGTGAGTCTTTAAAGCAACCCCATGTGTTGATTTCTCTTAGCTGATCCACCCGTAAACTATTTTCAACGGAAGTCTTCTTCTCTGCTAATACAAAACTATCCTCTGGAACTTCCTATCGTTATATAAAACAGTCCTTTAACAGGGTAATATGGATTTTCTCCAAACAAAATCAACCCTCCCCTAATAGACAAATAATTGCCTATCGCAGAGCAACAAGCCCCAGCAACGTAGAATATTGTCAACGTGTGTAAGTAAGATCTGTCGTAGGCGGTCATCATGGGGGTTGCGTCCCATAGAGTTAAATACCGAGGAGCGATTAGAAGAGGGTTGAATTCCTGGCTGCTAGCCGATGGGGTAACAACAGTATGCGGAATGGGAGGAAGCTAGAAGCGGAAACGGAGTGGAGGGGGGGGGGGGGTGCGGCCGACGAGTATCATTCCACTTTCCTTCCTTTAGCTGGGGGTAGAGTTGTAGGATTTGCGAGACGCCATAGCGAAAATACGCGCAATTGAACTTTTCAACCCCTCAGCCCCTAAAGCCCACGTTCCATTTAGGTCGTGCTCACTCGAACTCCCAGGGAGCCTCGCATCCATCCCTCTGGTTCGCTCCTGCGAGTCCTTCGCTCTTTTGTCACGGCACCCTTGTTCGCGCTGTCCCACTCTATTTGCCACCCCCTGTCGTTCCATCATCCCTCAAAGCCTGTGCCGAGTCTCCAAAGGGAGGAGGAATCGAGACGAGAAGGTAGCAGCCTGTGAACCGTAGGCAGCGGAACCTCTGGAGACGAAATAGCCGACTATACGGTTCCGGGGCACACGGGTTTTCGAATTGTTGGGATTTGCAGAAGCTGGCAAATATGCGCCCGATAAGGGTGGTTTTGTGCCACACGACTCGGTCCGATCCCCGGGCTCATCCCCCTGCACAAGTAGAATTCACTGAAGATCGTGGCTACGATACTATTCAAGGTTCGAGTGAGTGCGGGTGGGAAAAGCGGGATCGGATGGGTACTTGGTATGTCCTTGGAGGGTTGCATTTAGGGGAGGGTTACGATCTCTACCAAGAAGTTATAGCTACCATGCTGATTGTAAGAGAAGTTAAAGGCAAACGTAAAGCACGAGGAAAAAGAATCTTGATTCTTGGAAATGGTTTTAAGATGGAAGACTTTAAGGTGTTTATCGCCCTCTTACACCCCTTTGTCCATTAACCCCCACGACCCTATATGTCCCTGATACGAAAATGCGTGCGACACCTGCCTGCTTTTCTGCCAACTTCACTTCATGTTATTTACCCACCTATACTCTTGCCATATATATCTATTTTTCTTGTCCTCCCTAGAATCGACAGTTTTCTCTATGGTCGTGCCCTTCCGGTTCACGAGGAAATATTTGCAACCCCCATATGCTTGAGGGTCCCGTAGCAATTTTCTTCCTCTCGCACAGTGAAGAACTCTCTTTCCCGGACGCCTTGGAATTATTTAGTTCCCAAGAGCGATCGATCCTCGCAAAAGGTCCCCGAAAAACGGAGAGTCAACATTATCAAGGTGCGCCGCGAAAGAGCAGCCTATTTAGATTTATCTCTATCTTTCACCGTGAGACACAGCCTCTATAACGGCATTAAAAAATTTCTTTAATAAAAGCTGAAGAATTATATACTGTAAATTATTACGAAAAATTTCAGCATTAAATTTGTATTTGAATTCCTCCTAATTTCAAATAGTACGAAGATAGCTGAAACGCATGATTTCTATGACTGTTGAATACGAAAATGATCATCGAGTTAATAGTGTCATCATTAACGTTCCCCATATCCATGTATTCATGCAGTAACGTAGGCCAGTGCACTGACATCGCAGAGCCGATGCATGACCGTGCAATTAAATTAGCCACTCGCGCGCACCCCTGGGAGATTTTAAGTAGCCCTACGTCGTGTGGAAGGTAAATATTATCCGAATTGCTCGCATCGTGTTCCCTGTACTTTGGCGTTATGTAGTATCGACTACATAGGTTTTCAAGTATGGTGAAGTATATATACGTATACACGCTATACATATGTGCACGGATCCCCAGGCTCCCACAATAATCTGCCAGGTTAACAAAACAGTGGGCGAGGTTATTAGTGCCGTATTTCGCAGCGGCGAATGTGCCTAGTAGGTATAGGGGGTGTGAAAGGGGGGTTGCGTGTACGGGGCTTTGTTTTCTTAGGGGGTTGCCGGAAACTGGCCTAGTGTCTGTGTCACCTCTACCGTGTGATTTCTTGTTTGTTCGGAGATCCGCCAGATTTCCTACCCTTATCCTGGTACCGATGAGCGTAGTCAAGCCAAATCTCCGAAACCGTAAAATCGATCTGTCCTCATCCCTCTACGCCATCTTGGCAATTTCCGATTGATCGATATTACAAATTCACTTTATTTGCAATCGGAATCACGATGTCGGTCAATGTATCGCGTTGGCTAATCACGCGCTAAGCGGTCGCCAAAAGGATTTTCGTAGTGGAAAATGCTTAATAAGACGTCTTTCAAAGTGAAAAAAGCTCCTGCGTATCAAACGTGTAATTCAATTTATTTTCCTTAGTCCTACTGGAGAAAAACGTTAAGGTATGAAAAAACAAGTCCAGTCTGGGAGTCCAGTCCGTAACGGAACTGGCTCCGGATTTATTCCATCCTCCGAGAAAATTAGGAACGTATCCCAGCGCTGGGGGTAGTTTGGTCCAAGTACAAGTATAGCTGTAGGAGATATAGGGTGAGAGTCCAGAGAGTCCAGGAGATAGAGTCGAAGGTCGTATCTGACAGCCCTTTCTCACGCGATGAGTACCATCCCTCTGGATCAAACCAGAATTAAATAGCAACCCCTTTTCGATCTCGGAAGATTCATCCCCTAAGAGGGCCGCTGCTTCTCCCGCGGGGTCCTGGCCCGAGCTTGACCGTTGTCCAGTTCTCAGCGTTCAGCATCTCTACCAACCCCGTGAGAATGAGTCCGGCTTCATAAGAACTGGTCCAGAGAGCGCAAATCTACGAGATAAACAAGTGGGGGTAAATTCGTCGAGTACAAGAAGAAGGGAATGAAGGTTTTTCGTTTCAGTTTGGAAAGGAAGTGTTCGACACTGTTAACTATCCTCTCGAAGCTATTCTCTATACGTTCTTGTATTCTTTAAACTTTGTGTTTATTTTTTTCTTTAAATTTTCTGCTATCCGAAAACATTATCGAACTGCACGAGATAGTGTCCGCGCAAGGATCGTACATTTTTGTCGTACCGTTTTTCGAAAAAGTCACGTGCGCGAGTGACGGTGTAACGTGACGCTTTTTCGAAATTCCTTTCGAAAGTGTCGGAAGCGCTCGTTACTTTTTCAAGATTTTTTACTTTATTGTCAAAACAGGATGTGTGATTGTGTGAATTTGATATGAGAATTGCGCTATTGCACGTTACAGTGAAAATTATTGTGACGGATAATAGCGCGAAATTCATATGAATATAAATTGTACTTTGAGCAGAAAAAAGACGTATTTGCGTTTATAAGAATAATTACGTCATTTAATGACACTGCTATGTCGTTGTCATACGTGTAATGTGTAACTCGAGTGTAATATGGCTTGGCAATTTAAAAATTGAAAACCAAGAATTCTCTTGAATTATTTAAATTTTAACCATACCAATTGATATTATAGCAGTTAATATTTTTAGCACAGTAAATTGTTTAACAATTTTATCACTACTTTCATCGGCTTTTTCAGCCGATTTTCCAAAAAATCCCCGCAACTACAATCTCATCGCACCAATCCATTTAATTAACATGGAATTAACCTGGTGTAGATACCAATGTATGTATTTGTGCGTATTAAATGGTTGAATTTAATTTTCGTATCTGCGAACAATTTGTTAAACGTTATCAACCGTTTCGATTTGCTAATTAACGAAATTCTGTTTTTGATATTCACGTGGCGTCACGGAATTATCAAATTCTTAAAAATCATTTTACATACTAATTTCCTTAACTGTGTATCTCACGAAAGGGGGTGCTCGGCTTATACATTTGACGTGCACATCAGCTTTAAAGCACCCCTTACCACTGTAACCCTTTTACTTTAAGCCAATTCGTTAAACTTGAATATATTTTCCGAGTAATCAGTCTTAACTCGATTACACTTTACACGCAGAGTGGCTGCCAGTGCCTGGCGCAGTTTCTTCTTTTTTTGCACGTACATATGCTTATAACGCTTGTGTCGCTTTGATTTTTTCGCATTTTCAGGAAATCCAGAATATCGTTGGAAAAAATTATTCAGCCCAATATTAAAAGCCAGACCGGCATTAATCCAGGAACTGGAGATTGCAACGGGATATAAATCCGAAATTTTTTTTTCAAAACATTCTATCACTATAGCTTTTTTTCAGGTCATTCAAAATATCAAAGGGGATTACTCGCTGAAAAAATGGAACAAAGGGGAGAGGACCATCCCCAATCTCATCGGATTACTAATTAAAACTGAATTCTCCCTAATTATCAGCTTCTTAGTCGAACGATCAAGGTCTACCGGTAATACCAAAGAAGGGGTAGCGGTATCGTCGACCAAGATACCCTTCAAAACCTTTTAGAAGGAGATTAAGATCTTATCATCAGTACAACAACCTTTGGCAAAATAATCCACAACGAATAATCCAATCCTACCAACTGTACCATTTACATAATTAAAAAAGAAAAATCCGATTATCTCTAACCCGACCATTTAACATTTCGATATCAGTCACAGCACCAAAAACCCTAATACCCAAAAATTCTGAAAAGAGGTAAAACTCAAAATTCATATTAAAAAAAATAGCACTAAATTGCGAGAGGTATATAAATAAGCGACCGAGAAGAGACAGGTAAAATACCATAAAAATTATAAAGAGAGAGCAAAACCAAGACCCTTTCCCTATACTACATTCCCTACCCTATTTTCAGGTTGCAACGAGCTACTGCAAAGCAGTAACGTCGCGCGCAAACACGTACGTTACATACGTAATGCGTGGAGGGACGTAACGTAGGGCGTAAAGTGTCGTAGCGTTTCAGTGTTTCAGGTTTTAGGTTATCCTAGTAGCTGGGATTGTCGGTTTTGGGAGTCGTGGCTCTCAGCGCCACTCTTCAGCCATCCCGTACAGTTTATCTGCAAGGAACGTGGTCCAGAAGGCTCAGAATAGAGGAAGAAGGAGAAAGAAAGACAGAAAGGAACAGTGAGAAAGTGAGTGAAGGAAGGAAAATACTGTATGTACGACTGTGCAAGTGTGACACGAAGAGCCCATTAGAGTTTCGGGTCAGTGTGGGTCCCATGTAAGCGATGCGTTGGTGTCCCGCGAGAGGAACCCTAGGAGAAGCTTCACCGAAAGCCAAGAAGCTTTTAATCTGGTGAGGATTGGACCGGCGCCAGGAAGCAGGAGGGATACTGTTGTAGCACTTGACGACGTGGATAGCAGGGACGAGTCGTGGATCTGTGGATGCCTTTTCAACGTGATTGGTGAGGAGAATGTAATTAGTGACGGGTCTTCCGGATAGCTTCTGCTTGGCTGACATTACTCGTGGACCGCGTGAGAGGTTCGTAGACCTTGAGATATAAAATACTACTTCCGGATTACGTACACAAGAGTCTAAACCACTGAGGAATTTATATATCCAGACCCTATTTTTTTTTATTTTTATAAAGTTTTTTTTTTCATGTGCATTACTCGTTTAGCTTCCTATGGATTTCTCTACAGTTTATCACGTGATAACTCGTTACGGCTACGACCATATCTTTTGGTCTCACTTCTGACAAATCTCTTTAATGTGAGCTCGAATTTTCGCGTGGGGAATTAACGAGCGGGATTGGGATCCAAAGCTATAACCGCGTAACGAGGCGTCGGCCGGCCCCATTAGGGCAGTTTCGACCACGGTTAGCCCGGTGGTCTCCTAATGGTTTCATTTAGCATTTTGCATTCGACAATGAAAGTGGCTTAAACAGGGTATTAGACATCCTCAGAGGATTCAGGTAGTCGAAGACCTTGTGGATGGTTCGGGATCCACGTGTTCGTAGGTTCTTTGTATGCAAGGGTGCGCAAGGTGCCCAGCCGCAAGGTGTTTGTAATTGTGGAATAGATGACTTACATACCTCCATGAAAAGGCTCAAATACTTTTAGCACTGTGGTAAAGACGGCATGTTTAAATATAAACGAAATTAGTTAGAAAATAGAGAAATCATTAAAATCATAAAATTTTCTAAATCAACGGTACCATCGTCGGCCGTAGTTTACAGGACATTGAACTGAGTTTTAAGACTGTATAATGACACGTACGCATATATCTATATACAGAGACCGCATCGAGGCGTACTGGATTAGCATTGATGATTTTCTTTTTCGGTGAGTCAAAGTAATCTTGATTAGTCGGTACCGCGGATGGGTGTACAACTCTTGATTGGAATCATTGTAGGGGGTACATTATGTACAGAACATGCATTACGGCTTCGGTTTCTATATGCGTTAAGGGGGACGAGTGACGATGGGACGGGGGGTCCTGATAAAAAAGGAATGAATAAAAAAAGAAAAGAGGTAGAAAGAGAAGAAGAGAGCGAGAGTACCGGTTTCCTGTATCGTCCTAAGGGCCCGTGCCCCACAGCCCGTAACTGTAGGGCCCCCCACCTTAATTTTAATAATCTAAGCCCCCTTTGGCGCAGCCTGGATGAGGATGGAGCACAGCCGGGGTCTTTGGTGTTGCTTCTACCCTCGATCGAAACCTTCACCAACTCTCCCCCGTTTGTGTCTCGTGCCCGGTGTTATGGGGCACTGCTGCCCCCCCCCCCCCCTCTACTGGGTACATCTGTCCTTCTCTGATACTCGAGGTTTTCACGTAACGGGTGGCTTTCAGAACTGACACTGGGTAGATTGGAACGAATTCGGTCCTGTAGGCCCAGCTCCCGCCCCTAACCATAACCCGGTGTACATAAGGGTGCGGCCTGCGTATACTTCTCTGTCTAGGGTGAAAATTTATATATACATATATTTTGTTCTTCCTTTCCTTTTTCTAACTGCACCAAAGACTCGCGCGCCCATGCTACCATTCGGCATTTGTATTTTCGCCGTTTGAAGGTTCCCTTTGTTCGACGTCGGCGTCGGCACTTTCACGGGGTTTTGTTTCGCGTTGCCCGAGACGTCTGTAAAAAGTCGATCGCGCACTTAACGCGCTTGGCTCTGGCTTTCTGGCTCACTGGATGGAGATTAAGGCTCCCTTGGAAGAGACTCTTTACCGGGAGGCTCGAGACCGCGATAGAACGCTTTATGGGTCGGAGAAGTAAAGCGTTTACCTGCTGTGGTCCTGTAGTATACGAAGTCTTGGATGGCTCCCGGCACGACTGTGCTCGTCCAGAGCCGTATAAAGTCCGCTCGAATAAGCCCATCGTCTCTGCGGCGATAAGAGTAGCGAAGAAGGGACAAGAAAAAAAATGAAGGTGTTCTCCCGGGCTGACCATAGGATCCGACCCAAGCTTCCTTCTGTTCGGTACAGTCTGTCATATCAAGAAAAACTTTTTCATGCGGGAACGTAGAGTCAGATGCAGCCGGTGTAATTTAGAGTCCAGTGTGCGCAGTATTGTTTTGGAATGGTACCTAGTGGCTAGTCGTGGAACAACCGGAAGACAGTCTGCGTTTCCGTAGCCACCCGTTACATCCCCATGCTGTCGAGAGTCCTCTCTGGTGGTAGGCAGCCCTTCCTCTCTCGGGCTTTGAAAAGCTCCGGTAGGCAGGCGGACCTACGATATGCTACTGCTCGGGTGTGGGTGCTTGCTCGACGCTCGACGGCTCTCGTATCACGTGGGCGACAGAAAGAGCAAGAGGAACGAACAGAGGAAGAGTGAATGAACGCGATAGAAAGAGCGACGGAGTGGGCGACTGAGAGTGTGCGAGAGAGAAACAGAGAGAGAGAGAGAGAGGGAGGGGGCAGTGTGCACAAGAGAGCGAGGGATCGCAAGAACCGTAGGGCGAAGTGGAAGGCTCGGTAAAGTGGATGAGAAGAGAGACAAAGAGAGAGAATAAGGGTAGAGTAAGAGAGGAAGAGAGAGGGACGTATAGTGGGAGTAAGAGAAAAGGCAGAAGGGATTGAAGCAAGAGAGAGACGGAAGCAGTCCCGCGTGCTTGCGGAAGAGCATCGGAGCGAGGGAGAGTAACGAAGAGAGAAAGAGAGACAGATCCCCGGTGCGAGTGTAAGAGAGAGGCAGTGTGAGAGAGAGAGAGAGAGAGAGAGAGAGAGAGAGAGAGAGAGAGAGAGAGAGAGAGAGAGAGAGAGAGAGAGA